>PVKB01005196.1:0-106679 GCA_004027205.1 Ctenodactylus gundi
GTTAGAGAGAGAGGAATAAGCATTCCACCAGCATTCCTCGATGGACCCAAACTGCTTACTTCTTCTGTCTCTCCAGTTCTCCAACCTCACACATGGCGAAGGCCATTCTCTCGCCCAACAGCTTGTCCAGCCTTGCGTTCAGGGCCACTTTCCCATTGCTTTGCTCCTACACAGCAGTTGCCAAGCTGAATTCTAATACATGGAAACCAGCCTAGGATCTAAAAATTGGATGTCAAGTTAAAAATGCTGTTGAAGCTCTTGAACATTTTTTATGCAGTACTGGCATTCGAACCCAGGTCTTTGTGCTTTCTAGGTGAGTGTTCATTTATTGAATAATATCCCAAACCCTGTTTATTTTAAGACAGAGTCTCACAAAGTTGCCCAAGCTGGCCTTAAAATTGTGATCCACCTGCCTCAGCCCGTGAACAGACAAGATTACTGGGATGTGTCATGGCACCTGGTGAACGTGGCTTTTTAAGCAAACAAAATAGTGAAGGTTTTGCTTGTGGCTAGACAAGCAGAAAATCATTAATATTTGTGTCAAGAGAAAAGCCACTCAAAGAAATTATATATATATATATATATATATATATATATATATATATATATATATATATCTTGTACAGAAATACTGGCATAGTAGAAGCAGGAAGTGTTGAACCATTTCCACTCTCAATCCAAGCAACGGCACATTATGTAACTGTAAGTGCAATTTGCTATTTTTTGACCAAGTAACTGAACCTCTTTCCAGAGTATACATGCATGTTGAAGTCCTTTCTGCCTCAACTCAACCCACAGGTGGTCAAAGACTTGAACAAGCTATTGCAAAGATCAAAGGAGACATCTGGGGGAATGAAGACGTTACAGAAACCTGCAAATCAATCCTTTCCCCTTTAATCAGGTGTGGAGGGGCAATAAAACAAGAGGTAAGGATTGAAGGATTACAGGTTCCTTGTGTGATGGCACAGTCACCCACTCAACAAATCTATTTTACATTTGTGGAATTGGTAATCCAAATACGCACATCCAATGAAACGTGTAGAGACACAAACAGCAAGAAAAAAACACATACAAAGAGTATACAGGCCCTTCTACTTGATCAGTAGAACACTGAACACATTTATTTGTACTTCACACCTTTAAAATGTTATAGTTAAAAGCTGGGGGAAAAGCTAAACATTCATCAGAGGAGACTGGCTAAATAGGTTATGGAAGATCAAAGATTTTCTCTATGCAGCCAATAAATGACAATACTGATATGGATCCTTGGACATGAGAAGACCCATGGATCAGGTAAGTGTTCAGGTATCAAGAAATTTCATATAAATTATGCTAATTTTATAAAACACAACACGTATTTTCCATTTATTACGTATTTATTAATTTCTGAGCACTTTACACATGTACAGATAAGTATTCATCCAGTGCACAGCCATCTTTATTATTCCTTCCTAGAGAGAGTCACTAAAACAAGATTAAGCAAACTACTAAAATCATTTGACAGATAAGAGCAATAAAGCATGGAGTATTAATGAATTTTAAAATGTATCATTAAAGGACACACTAAATAAACAGTTAAAATAATACATATCTCAAAATTAACAGAAAGGCACACGTAAAATCTATGGGAAATGTCCTAGTAAATGTTCCCTTTAGATGACATAAACTTTACTTGTAGCTTTTCTACATACCGAGTGTCTTGGGTTCACAACAGCACCCAAAACGACAGTACACAGATCTGCAAGTGACTTGCAAATTATTAGTGGAGAATGATAAAAATGCATGAATGAAGAAAATACTTAATAGCATCGACACTGTTTGCTATTGGACTGCGAGATTATCGCTAGATGCTGGCAGTTGTGACTTGGGCTCTGGATTACAAAGCAAATCCTTTGAGAAGAGCTGGAAGCAAACAGTAGGTACCGGAAGCTTGCAAGGCCAGCACAGGCTCGCCAGCGCACAGCTAGGCCTCACTTCACACCATAAGGCTTTTCTTAAGTACTGGAGGGGCGCACACACGTGTTTGTGTGTACTTGAGCCCCCACCACTACTCATTTTCACGAGGACAAGCAGGACAGCAGTGGAGAACGCACTCTAGAAGAAACCATGCACCTTGGTGACCCCCTCTCCCTGGTCACCACCGTCGACTTCCTCGGTGACCACACTGCGCACAGTGCCCGCATCCAGGCAGTGCGGGGCTCGGACAGCATGGCGTGGAAACTGCACCGTGCACCTGCTGCCGAAACGCCGGGTGCACGTTGGACGGCTTGGTGACTATGCCGTGCGCGCCCTGGAGCAGCGTGAAGCGAGGCGGGACGAGGACGTGCCGGTGTAGCACAGCCTGCAGCCGCACTCCCCAGACGCGCAGGTCGGACGACGCCCAGTGGCAGCCTCCGCTGTGGCACAGCAGGCCCGGTACTCGGAAGTGTCGAGCAGGAACTTGGCGGCGCCCTCGCAGCTGAGGTCCCACAGCTTCCTGAACGCCTCCCAGCGCTCCCGCTGGGCGCCAGGTCCAGGTCGGTGGGGCACGCGGGGGGCGCCCCGCAGCTCGGCGGCGGCCACAGGAACTCCGGCTCCTTGGGGCCCGCCTCCCGGATTTGCCGTCTCCAGCGTCTTGGCCTGGCCTCCATCTGCTGCTGCCTGTGCGCACAACGCATGGCTCCTGCCCATGTCTGCGATGGGGGCACAGGCGAGTGGGGCCTTCCCGAGCCGCTTCCACCTGCGCCTCTGAACATGTCCTCGATGCCTCACTGCCCATGGCGCCCGCAACCTTTCCAGCCTGGACCCACCGCCACTCATGTTCTAGTCACTGAGCAGCCCCCTTATCTGCGCCGGCAGGATTGGCCACTTGTTGAATATGAAGTCAAGAGAACTTTCCTTTGACCCTATCAAAACAGCCTTTGCTGGTCTGGGAATGTAACCGAACCTATCAACTTCCACTTCTTCTAGATATTATTTTTATTATTTTGTATTATTGCTTCAAATCAACAATCCAACTTTAAAATATGGAAACGAGGAAAATACTCGAATTAACATTGAAAATAAACATTATTCTTCTAAGATAGAAGAGAGAGACGTACACAGAGCCTCTCCGTGGTGCCTTGGTTACTGTTTCCCTGCTGAAACATGTAACCAGACCTGCGCCATCTAAAGAAGAAGAGAGATTTTAGCTCGCAGGTGAGAGTCTCAGTCTGCTTTATGGCCAGCTAGCAGGTGATGGAGAACAGCTACTCAAGGCCTCACAAGAGGAAGGATTGGGCCGAGCAAGAAGCCAGGGCAAGAGCATATGTCCTTCCAGTCCACAGGGCCCATAATTCACCACATGCCCAGTAACCTGCCACACCCTACCAGACGGTACTTGAAATCCATAGATAATCCACAACATCCAAATACATGAGGCTTTTGGGACATTTCAGATCCAAACCACAACAATGGCGAGAACATGTAGTGTATAAGTTGTGACAAAGTTCAGCGCAGTGAAGATGACAAATCACAATAATATGATATTGGGCAGCTGATCAGACATTACCAGGCCTGAGAGAGAAAGAGGAGTCCAAAATAGCATTTTAAAGTAAAGGCCTGAGTGTACAGTACATTTATAACCGTGCATTAGATCTCAGACCCAGAGACACAGTGCCTTCATTTCTACAGCAAAGGAATTGCATTCCTGGCTGCCATGGTCAACAGCCCAATGGTAGGAAAAATGAAACTTTCTTCAAAGACTCTCTGGCCTTTGACTGGGGCCTGGTTTAATTTAAGAGCTTAAATTTCTTAAAAGTCTTTTAAAATTATTGTATAAGTAAGGTCCCTGAGGAAACACTAGCCATCTAAAAAGCATAACAAAGTGTTTTGCAGTTCCAAAGTAATTTGTAAGTGAACTAATGAGAGGTGTCATAATTACCCTACGTTGTATTGTAAGTCCTGTGAGGAGAAGAGAGAGGCCCGTGGGACTCAGAGGGCAAACAAACAGCTCATAGGTGTGCACAGTAGGAGCAGCCAGGCGGAGTCCTTCACGCTGAGAGCCCCGCCAAGCTTGAACATGCAGCCAGGTGGTCACTAGGTAAATCCACAGGTGCAGACTGTGGCATCCATTTGTCTGCCTTGGGCATTTTGGGGCACCGGAGGCATAGAGCAAAAATGAAGAAACCAGAAGAAACCAGGAATTAGAACTGTGAGGCAGTATATCAGTCCATTACAGGGCAAATGGTGAAAACTGAATTTCTACATCTCAAAATCTCTGAGTTCTGCTGGGATTACACAGGTTCTTCCCCTGAAGGAGGGGTGAGCCCAGGCAGCCCTGAGTAGAGGTTCTTACCCGTATTTATTGGGGGGGGGGGGGAGACAAAGAGTACAGTAAGTAAGAAAAACACTTAAAAACAGTGAATTATTTACAAAAAGCAGACTCGGAACTTACAGGATGGTTAGTTAAAGTAACGCGAAATATAGGTGGTTAAAAAACAAAATGACAAGGCAGAGTATTTTCTTATTTATCGTCTTAGTAGCAGGCAGGTGAGAATTGGGGGTGGCATGGTTTTGCAAATCTGCTTTGCAACTATTCCAATTCTATAATGTCTGTAAATTTGACAGATTTGTAGAACCATGTTCTTGAGACACCACTGTCAAGGCAAGTAGCAAAATTCTGATCAGTCTAGGAGAAATGGCTCATGAATTCCTACAGTATGCAGCCTCCATGAGTCGTCATCTACCCTGGGGTAGTCTTTTCAGTGATATGACTGCCTTTGAATCACCCATGTCCCTGTAATTAACCTGTAATTAACGTTCCTCTAAGTAACCCCTCACTCATATTCTGCAAGTAACCACAATGAATTCATTGGTTCACCAACTCGGACTTTGTTGTAATCGTTACTTTGGACTGCTGACTATGCCCTAACTAGGGTAAAGAGATGGTCATTCACGTTTCCCCAGGAAAAGTTTTATGTAATGCCCTAGGTTCTTGAACCCCAGGAGTAACTCTGGTATTCATAAAAATGCACCCAAAATTGCACTCAGTGGAGATGCCTTCCTATCACTGCCTACCTTCTCACTTGAATGAGTAACTGTCAATATCTGTGATAGATTCTACCAATACTCGTGCATGGACATTTATGTGTCTTCACTGAATTCTTGCATCAAAGACACAAGGACTTAGGACAGCAAGGAGACTGGCTCCTCATAACATTAGGACCTAGATTCCTGGTGGCGAATGAATCTAACCAAAGAAACTGAATAGTAACCTCAATACAGGGCCACCAACAGTCAGTTGTTCAAATTCATTATTTAAGATCAAGAGATAAAGAAAAAAAGGGGGGGAGGCTGGAGATGAATCTCAGCCAGTGGTAGAACACTTGCATAGCATGGTGGGACCCTGGTTTTTACCACTAGCATCACAAAAGAAAAGTGTATTTATTTGTCAATCTGTAGCAAGAGCAAATACACAGTTTTGGCAAGCACAATTTTAAAGCTGAAATTTTCCTTTGAAATTGATGTGATTGGTCACTGGGCATGGGCACAGGAAAGACTCCATGAAATGGGCTTGGATCCTCCTCCCTAAGGCGTAATCAACACCTGGCAAAACAGTATTGTATCTTCCAAAAACTACTATGCTAAATAATGACAGTCACACACAACACAAATGGGCTATAAGTTAGGAAGGACTAAGTGATCACAACTTATTGTATGACTAGTCCTCCAAGCCTCCTGGAAAGGCAGGGAAGAGTTCACAAGTGCACACAGTGGCAACAGCTAACTGTTGCCCCTCTGACCCGGATTTGCATCCATGTGTTTGTTATCTGCAGGTATGGCTTGTGTCACATGCACTCCTGAATGTGGGGCATGCCCGCTGGCTGATGGTGCGTACCCTCAGGGTAGCACATGTGTGTCAGTTTGAGCACACCCTCCTGTATGTGGGATACTAAGCCTGGGGTTATTTAAGGGGGCTGAGGTCACTGAGCTAGCAACAATTGTACATAGGAAAGGGTGAGAGTAAGGACAGCAGCAAGAGAGGCCCAGGGCAGAAAATGAGCAGCCTGTTCAAGCTGTAGGCGGTAAACATTTTTCTCATTCTGTAGGTTCTTTCTTCACTCTGTTGTTTTCTTTTCTGTGCTGAAAATTTTAAATTTGATATCATCCCAGTTGTTAATTCTTGAGACTATTCGTTTTGCATCAGGTGTTCTATTGAAAAAGACTGCCCACATCTATATCCTCAAGAGTTTTACCTATTGTGTCCTACAGGAGAGTCAATGTTTCCATTTTAATATCTTGGTCTTTGGTACACTTTGATTTGATTTTAGTACAGAAAGAGAAAGGTGTGTGTCGAGATGCATACTTCTGCATATGGATAACCAGATCTCCCAACACCAGTTTTTGAAGTTTTCCCCCAGCACTAGTTAGTATATGTTTTTGGCCCATTTGTCGAAGGTTAGGTAGCTGAGGGTTCTTGAAGTTGTCTTTGCATATTCAGTTCTGTTCCACTGGTCGACCTACCTATTTTTGTGCCAATACCACATTTTTAAAATCACTGTTGCTTTGTAACACAACTTGATGACTGGAATTGTGATGCCACTTGTGTTTGTCTTGTTGCTTAGGATAGCTCTGGATATTATGGGTCTCGGTAGGTTCCATATGACTTTTAGGAATTTTTTTTCTAGTTCTGTGAAAAACGTTGGCATTTTGATAGGAATTGTTTTGAATCTGTCTATCCATTTTGACAATATTGAAATTTTGACAATATTAAATCTGCCTATCCAGGCAAAGAGGATGTCTTTGCATTTTTCTGAAGTCCTCTTCAATCACTTTCTTCAAAATAATATATTATAATATACTTTTCATTGAAGAGGTCCTTCACATCCTTGGTTAGGTTAACTCCTGGGTATTTAGGTTTTTGAGGGGCTATTGAGAAGAGAATTGTTCTTCTCATTTCTTACTCAGTGAGTTTATTGTTAGTGTACAGCAATACTACTGACTTGTTTATATTAATTTTGTATCCTGCAACTTGGCTATTAATTAGTTCTAAGAGTCTTCTGATGGAATTTTTGCTGTCTTCTATGTCTTTGTAATCATTTGTTGAATTCTATTTGCCGATATCTTATTGACGATTTTTGCATCTGTGTTCATTAAGGAAATTGGCCTGTAGTTTTTATTCCTTGTTGAGTCTTTATCTGGCTTTGATAACAGCATAGTGCTAGTTTCAAGAAACGAGTTTGGCAATGTTCTTTCTCTTTCAATTTTATGGAGCTGTTTGAAAAATATTGGAGTTAGTTCTTTTCTGAAGTACTGTCAAAGTGCAGCAGTATATTCATCAAGTCCTGGACTTTACTTTGTAGGTAGGTAGAGCTTTTCCCACTGTTTCAAATTCAATACTTGTTATTGGTCTATGCAGGGACTTTATACCTTTCTGGTTCAACGTTTTTAATTTTGTTGTATCTAGCAATTTATCCATTTCTTCAGAATTCTCCAATTTGTTGAATATAAGTTTTTAAAATAGTATTTTATGAGGATCTGAATTTCAGCAGTGTCCATTGTGACTTCCCCTTTTTCATTCCTAATTGCATTGATATGGGTTTTTTCTTTCCATTTGTCTGGCTACAGGTTTATCAATCTAATTAATTCTTTGGGAGAATCAGCTCTTTGGGTCATCGATCTTTTTTTTTTTTTACTTTCAATTTCCTTAATTTTTTCCTCTGATCCTTACAATTTCTTTTTTCTACTACTTTTGGATTTGGATTGTTCTTGTTTCTTTAGGACCTTGAGGCACATCATTAAATTGTTTGAGATTGCTCTATTTTATAAATGTGTGCATTCATACCTATTAATTTCCCTTTTAGTACTGCTTTCATCGTTTTCCATATGTTCTACTATAATGTGCTTCCATTGTTGTCTGACACTAAGAAGTTTAACTTCTTCCCCAATTTCTTCTGTGACCCATTGTTTGTTCAGTAACCTATTAGTTTCTGTGTATTCATATAGTTTATGTAGTTTATTTTGCTACTGATTTCCTACTTTATTATGCAATAATTTGAAAATATACAAGAAATTATTTCAATTACTTTGTATTTATTTAAAAATAACTTATGGCCCATGATATGGTGTATTTTGGAAAAAGTCTCATGTCCTGCTGAGAAAAAATGTATTCTGTTAATGCTGGATAGAACATTCTGTAATATCTGTGAAGCACAATTGTTCCATAATGTGGTAACTCTTTATATTTGTCGGTTAAATTTTGTCTAGATGACCTGTTTATTTCTGATACTGGGGTATTGAAGTCCCTTACTACAGCTATGCTGGGGACCATGCCTCCTTTCATGTTCAATAGTTTTGGTTTACAAAATAGTGTGCCCCAGGTGGAGCCAGGATGGCAACAGTGAAGGGTCGTCTCATCAATGGCTCTACAAAATTGGCTGGAACGGCCAATATTTAATCTTCTGCACCCGACTCACTTTCCCACTCAAATCACCACTTATTAGCTCAGTTTTCCACGCCTAGAATGTATTATTAACAATTGATAACACACAGCCATATAGATGGTCAGGTAGGAGAGCAATATTTGTATACTAATTAGCTAGAAATCAATCAGAAATACAAATAGATCTCTATATTATCCACAATTATTTAGTGGTGTCATAAACAACAGAGATTTAGTGAAAGAACTTCCTCTCTACCTAACCTAAAAAGGCAGAGGATCTGTTGGTCTTTAACAGTGAGCAAAGGGCCGGAGAAAAAGCTGCAAGGATCACCAACATGGGAGTGCAGGCTCCTAGACAAGGAGAGAGCCAAGCGGCCAGAAAGCCAGATTGGAGCCTCAGAATGCTGGTGTACTGAGCCCGCTGTCGGACAGCAAAAGCACTGAGTGCCTGGGAGCATTACAGCAAGGTTGGTGGCCTAAAATGTGCCAATGACTGTTGAGGCTCTGTGACTCAATAGCACCCATGGGCAGAGAGGCAAGCCAGAATGCTGAGTCATTCCAGCTGCACTGTGAAAGCAGGAAGAGGCTCCATCTGTAAGGTCTTGGTGCTTGGGAACTGCACACTGAAGACCGCTTAAGGGTGTTTCAATGTTGGAGTCACAGTGCAGGAATCACAGCCAGTTTCTGCTGGCAAGCCCAAAGAGAAGAGTTGGATCATTCGCACTGCCGGGGCACCAAAGGGACCTATTTGGTTTTTGTTTGGTTCTTCTTCTCTTATTCTTCATTTTTAGTTATTTTTTCATCTTTTTGGACTTATGCCTCGCTTCAAAGGTTTTCTGTGGCTATAACGAATGTGTGTTGTTTTGCAATTGATTTGGATTTTGCCTCTTTCTTTCTTTTCTTTTTTCTCCTTCTTCCCTTACTCCCTCCTCTGTTCTGTTGTTTAAAAGTTTCTGAATCTCTCCCTCTCTTGAATAGCTCTTTATACCCTTTTTCAAAAACCTTCCTATAGATTCTGAAGACACAGTATCTTTATTCTACTCATGACTCTTCCTAATGCTCCTCACTCTTGCGTACCGTGCTTTTGTTTATCTGCTATTTCCTGACTGGGGTTGATGTTTATGTCAGATTTTTCTCTACCCTATAAATACTTTTCTGATTTCTATTACACTCTCAAAGCTACCTGTTAGTCTTAGTCTGCACTCTAACTACAATAGTATTATTTTTCCCACCATTTTTATTAATATATATATATATATGCAATTCATAATGTTTCCAATGAACTTGAGTATTTTGTGCACACATATATATCACATCAATATTATAATCTCTTCCCCTCCCCATTTTTGTCCCTCCCACGCCCTCCCCATCCCCCTGTAACTCCCACTGTCACACCCATTTGGTTCTATAGAGTGCGTGTGTTCTGGTTTTCCCAAATCAGAAAAACCATGCAATATTTAGCATATTTAATCTTCTGCACCTGACTCACTTTCCCACTCAAATCACCACTTATGAGCTCAGTTTTCCACACCTAGAATGTATTATTAACAATTGATAACACACAGCCATATAGATGGTCAAGTTGGAGAGCAATATTTGTATACTAATTAGCTAGAAATCAATCAGAAATACAAATAGATCTCTATATTATCCACAATTATTTAGTGGTGTCATAAACAAACTCTTCTAAAATGCTACAAAACAGTCTGTATAGAAACCTCTATTATTAGTAGGGATAAAACCTGGAAAGTTAAGAGGAGTTTGGTTGTATATATCAATATCTGGCTAGCGTTAGTATATAGCTAGGAGGTATCAATATAACCCTAGATACAAATAACCATCACACTGTTAAAAGAGGGTATAGTGGGTGAGTCCTAATAATAGTGGATAACTTCCAGTGGTTTGGTTTAGCTTAAGAAAGCAATATAGAGGTCTATTATATTAGTGACCGTGACATACTGATATTAATAGGACATTGTGATAAGTCAATATTTGTTTATTTGGATACTTTGAAGGTGTAAACTGCACCTATTAATATCAAGAGTATAATAATTAGATTACTAAACCAGCTACTAGGTTCTGTCGATATTCTGTTACTCCTAGGTAGTAAAGTAAATGTAAAATTTTATTCAAAGTCTGGATGTCAATATAAACTTTGATCTTCATATCCAACATAGGTCAACAAATATTTTGTCTGTAAACCCTATACAGCTCTGTAATCTTTTTCTTTTTCACTGAAAAGTGGAGGAGATTAGATAAACAACAGAAGGTTGTTCATTGACAAGAACTTCAATACTGGTAGCTCAATAGGTTAAAATTGACAGAAATACTAAAACCTGAATGAACTCAAGGAAACTTCAAAGCATAAACAGTCTAATAAAAAAATCTGTATAGTACAGTCCATTAACATTATCATCAGCTATAACTCACAGCAATAGAACTATAGAGAAGTGAGACAATATATCAACTGCAAAAGGCCTGACAATCCAGAAACTGATACTACAGGACCTGAAGCAGTAGAATCTACAGGAAATGAAGTAAAAAACAAGTAGAATTAATGGCCAAAAACTTAAGCAAACCATACAAGAGATGGACAGGGAGCTCATAATGAATATAATCAAAGATACAGGAGCCTTAATAGATAAAACCTTAAGTAATATAAGGAAGACATAAATAGAGATAAAGAAGACAAGGCAAGAAATGAAGGAACACTTCAGTAGAGATATAGAAAGAATGAAAGCAGAACTCTGGGATAGGAAAAGATCAGATGAGAAAAATGGCAAATCAGCTTTAACGCTTTGAGGATAGATTATTGAATCTTGAAGATAACACGGATAAACTGGGTCTTATGGTCAGTAAGTCCTGTAAAACAAAAAGACAAGCAGGAGACTGGTGGCAACAGCTGATGGATGACTCAAAGAGAAAGAACCTCAAAGTTGCGGGAGTGCCGGGGACTATGGAGGACAAAACAAGAAATTTAAATGAAACGTTCAATAAAGTTATGGAAGATAATTTCTGAAATCAAGTAAAAAATAAAGAACATTGAGATACCGCAGGCATATAGAATACCACACACCAAAATAGAACCTCCCCATGACACATCATAATTAAATTCCCAGAGATTCAACACAAGAGAGAATATGAAAAGCTGTAAAAGTAAAACAGAGGGCAAGTTACAAAGACACACTATCAGGATAACTGCAGACTTCTCAACACAGACCCTAACACTGAATGTGAATGGTCTCAATTCACCTATTAAGAGACACAGACTGGCTGACTGGATTAAAAAAAAAAAAACACCCACAATGTGCTGCTTGCAAGAGACACACTTACCCAAAAGGAAACTTATAGACTGAAAATAAAAGGATGGAATTCAGTACACCATGCAACTGGACCCAGAAAACAAACAGAGGTAGCCCTACTATTCTCAGACAAACCAGATTTCAAGCCAAAACAGATCATCACTCCTATTCGACATAGTTTTTGAAATTCTTGCCAGAGCAATCAGGCAAGAGAACGAAATAAATAAAATATGTATCATAAGGGAAGAAGTCAAAATATCTTTATTTGCAGATGATGGAATTCTGTACATAGAAGACTACAAGAACTCCATCACTCATAAAACTAATTAACAAATCCACCAAATATTAGGTTACAATATTAATACAAAAATCAATGCCATTCCTTTATACTAACAATGAACTCATTGAGAAAAAGATGAAAAGAATAATCTCATTCTCAGTAGATCCTCAAAAAATTGAACACCTTGGAGTAAAACTAAGGAAGTGAAGAACCTCTACAAAGAAAACTCCATTATGCTGAAAAAAGAAAGTGAAGAGGGCACTGGAGAATGGAAAATCATCCCATGTTTCTGGATAGGCAGGATTAATATTGTCAAAATGGCTATACTAATAAGACTGATAGATTTAATGCAATTCTTGGAAAATCAATCCTAAAATTCATATGGAACCAAAAGAGATCTAGAACAGCAAGCAAGAGCAATCCTGAAACAAGACAAAAGCGTGCAGCATTTTGATTCTAGACTTTAAGTTATATTACAAAGCAACAGTGATAAAATCATATGGTACTTTCACAAAAACAGACAGATTGACCAATGGAACAGAACTGAGTATGCAGAGACAACTTCAAGCACCCTCACCTACCTGATCTTTGAAAGAGGCCAAAAAGCCTACCCCCAAAAGGAGTCTCTTCAGTAAATAGTGCTGCAAGAATTGGTTATCCACATGTAGAAGAATGAATCCAGAAACCTATCACCATATACCTAAGTCTAAAAGTGAATCAAAGATTTAGATATCAAAACTGAAACACTGAACTTTCTGGAGGGCAAAATAGGTCAAACTTTTGAGGATGTTGACATAGGAAAAGACTTTAATAGAACACCTGAAGCAATAGAAATAGCCTTCAGAATAAACAAATGCGATTATATCAATTTAAAAATTTTATGCAAGGCTAAGGAAGTGATAAAAAGAGAGAAGAAAGGACCAACAGAATAGGAAAAAATTTTATCACCTTCACCTCAAATAGGAAGCCAATAACTAGAATACACAAGGAACTGAGGAAAAATAAAATCTTCAAAATCAAAGATTCAATTAAAAATGGACAACTGAAATGAATGGACAGTTCTCAGATGAAGAAGTCAAAATGACCAGAAAATACATGCCAAAATGTCTATACTTAGTCAACACTGAAATGTAAGTCAAAACATCACTAAGATATCATCTTACCCCAATGAGAATGGCATATACCAAGAACTTGAACTGTAATAGCTGCTGGTGAGGTTACAGGAAAAGAGGAACCCATCTACATTGCTGGTGAGCCTGTAAAGTAGTACAACCGCTATGGAAAGCAGTGTGGAGATACCTCAAAAAGGTGAAAATAAATATTCCTTTTGATCCAAATATACTTCTTTTGGGTATCTGTTTTGGTTTAGATCTGGAATGGCCCCCAAAAGTCTCATGTATTTGGATCCTATGGACTACCTATGGAACCATGTGCTGTTAGGAGATGGGGGCCTGGTCTGGAGGGGTAGATTTGATTCTATGAGTGTGGTAGAAGAAAGATGTGTGGTGGATTATAGATTACAGGCATTTGGTGGATGAAGGACCTAAACCTGGAAACAGTGGAACACTGAGACTGACCCTAGAAGAGGTGGGTCACTGGGTAAGGACCTGGAAAGACGTATGCTCCTTCCTTCCTTCTTTCCTTCCTTCCTTCCTTCTTTCCTTCCTTCCTTCCTTCCTTCCTTCCGGGACTTGGCTTCCTGTTTCCACTGCCATGAGGAACTGCCTCTACTTTCACCTCTGCCATGTGCTTCCAATCTTGCTGGCCACTCATGAACGAACTGTAACATTTTGAAACTAAGCTAAAACAAACTTTTCCTTCCCTAATTTGTGTATGTCATTTATTCTGTCACAGCAAGAAAAAAATAACTAAAAATATTTCCAAATGTGTTAAAAGCAACATATAACAAAGATACATGTACACCCATGTTAGTAGCAACACAATTAATATTAAATAAATTATGTAAGATGCCAAAATACTTATCAACAGATCAACAGATAAAAATATGTGGTATTTGTACACAATGGAGTGCTACTATTCCATAAAAACAGATAGATTTGAGGTGTTTGTAAGTGAATGGATGCAACCTGAGGCCATCATGCTTAGTGAGACTCAGAAGGTTAAATGTCAAATGGTTTCTCTTTTATGAGAAACCCAAAATACAGGCAATTTATAGAATAAAATGAGTGAGATATTGGGAGTCAGGGGGAGGAGGGAAGGGACAGGAGTGTTAACATGGAGGGGGAGAAGAGATTGTAATGGTACAAAGTCACTAAGCTTAATGTAACCATTATATACCACATATATCAATAAAAATGGGGAAAAAAGAAAATTGTGTGCCCCAATGTTTGGTGTGTGGATATTGATAATAGTTACTTCTCCCTCTTGGATTAGTCCCTTCACCAGTATTCAATGCCTATCTTTGTTTCTTTTGATTTGTTTTGCTTGAAATTTACTGTGTTAGATGATCGTATAACTACCTCTGGTTGTTTTCTGGATCCAGTTTAATGGGATATTAATTTCTATCCTTTTATTTTCTAACTATCCACTTCTTTAGGGATAAAGTGCATCTTTTTCAAGCAACAAATTATAGGGATTTTTTTTTTGATCCACCCTTCCAGTCTGTGTATTTTGGTGGGTGATTTGAGATCATTAATAAATAAATATATATATATATATATATATATATATATATATATATATATATATATCATATCATTCATCATAATCATTCAATGATAATCATATCATCATATGTATAATGATATATAGATATATCATTTTATAGTGGTATATTTGCTATATCCTGTCACCATCATGTTGCTTCAGTGTTGATTATTTGTCCTGTGCTATTGTTAGATCATTCTCCTCTTTCGGTTGTTTCTTTTTCTCTGTATTGCTTGATACTGTTAGTCTCCCTGTCTCTGTTATTCCTTTAAGTGTTTTCTGCAATGCTGGTCTAGTGAACACAAATTTGCTTAGCTTTTCTTTGTCACAAAAAAATTAACTTATTCCTCTATTTTGAAGGATTTTTTTCTGGTTACAACATTCTGGGTTGGCACTAACTTTCTGGTAGAGCGTGAATGATTTTGCTCCATGACATCTTGGCTTTTAAATTTTGTGTTGAGAAATTCCTAGTTATTCTAATGAATTTATCTTTGTGGGCTGCTTTCTGTTTTTCTCTTTCAGCTTTTAGTAGTCTCTCATTTTGTTGAGTGTCTAAAATCTTGATTACAAAGTTGTGGACAGACTTTTCTGGTCAATGTTGTTTGGTGTTCTATATGCCTGCATTAGCTCAATTTTAATTTCTTTTCCTAGATTTTGAAAAGTTTCTGCTGTAATTTTGTTAAATATATTATTTATAACTTTTGTACTTTTTAAATTTTCTCTGTACTCTTATAATTCTGAAATTATTTCTCTTTGAGTCTTCCATCAGCTGTAGCATCCAGTCATTTTGTTATCTTTTTATTTTTTGGTAATCATTGAACACATGGCTCAATTCATAACCTTATCTTCACGATCCTTACTCTGCCCCCATAATGCTCAAACTGATTTCCAATGTTTTCAAATGAATTTTTTTAAATCCTAGAAATGAACTTGGAATCTTTTCAGTCTTTTTGCTATTCGACTGAAATGTCCCTTCATTTATTGTAGTGCTTTCTTTCTCCTTGTCCTTTGTGTTTTGTTTTGGTTTGGTTTGGTTTGCTTGAGACAGGATCTTTCTTTTTAGTTCTGAACTGGTCCTGAACGCACTATGTAGCCCAAGATAGCCTCAAACTCAGGGCCATCCTCCTGCCTTAGCCTCCTGAGTTATTCTTGTATTTGTGTCTTTTATATAATTGTTAACCTTTTTATCAATTAAGGCCATTTTTGTTTGATTACATTCTCTTTAACTCGCTGAGCATATCTAGCATTCATTTAAGTATGTCTTCTTTGAGTCGATTGTCTACTAGGTATATCTAGTTTTTTACTTTCTTTTCTGTAGGTTCTACTACTTCAGGACCCATGATGTCAGCTTCTGGGCACTTAGACATTTTTGTGGGTGACTTATTTCCTCGTTTTCCACAGTGCTATTGCTATGGGTTATAGATCAGGCAGCTTCAATTAACTCTGCCTCTACTGTGGAAATTTCTTATATCAGATTATTCTTTCCTTGAAATTTCCTGAGTTCATTTAGATTTTAACATTTATGTCCATTTTTAGCTTCCTGAGCTATTAATTTTGGGGTTCTTTTGAATGCCCAACTTTCTGATGGTTACTTGTTTCCCTCCACTTTACAGTGAGAGAAAGGTGCATTACAGTACTATGTGGCACAAGGACAAGCTAGTTATTGGAATACATTGGAAATCAATATCAATATTGATGTCATCATTAATAACATGAATGAAAGACTACAATAATGTTATAATCTAAGACTAACAAATTATCAACAGCACAATCTGCACCATCAATTTATCTATTTCAATAAACCTAATATTGACTTATCCAAAGGTTTCACTACTATCAATACTATATCATCATCAAAAATAAAATAGCGGTCTACATAGTTTACCTAAGATAAAATGAACCACCAGAAGTCATCAAACCTTAATAAGCCCCAGCCACTATACCCTCTTGAATAGTAGAGTAGATATTAGTATCAAGATAAAACTTAAGATATAGTGGCTATTAATATAAATTATCAACTCATACATCCATTCCACCCTTAGCAATAAAAATGTGAACTATACTATTAATGAAGTATCTCTGCAATATATCTAGTAACTTATTAGAGGAGTGTATTATAGGCAGCACTATCTTCCTGTTGATGAGATAAAAATGACCTTCCATAATGTCCTATATTTAACTAAATAGCAAAAATACTATTGATTCCCAACAGGTCAACCATATGGCTATGAGTTATCAATTCTTAGCAGTATTATTAACAAGAGTGGTGAGAATAGGAGGAGAGTGGACTAGGCTGAAGCTTAGCTTTGGAAATATGTTAGAAAACAGATTATGTAGGTGGCATGGTTTGTTCTGGAATGTCCCCCAAATTGTGGGTGTTGGGGATTATGAACATGTGGCAGATTACGGGTGTGGGTAGATTACACATGTGGTGGATTATAGGTGAGCACTGAATTACAGGTGTGTATTAGACTATTGGATGTGTGACCTAGAATATTGTGGATTATGAGCATGTGGTGGATTACAGATGTGGGCGGATTCCAGTTGTGTGATGGATTGTAGGTATGTGTTGAATTATAGATTTGTGTTGGACTACCAGGAATGTGACCTGGAAGGTGTGGATCACTAGGGATTAACATGGAAGGTGTGGGACACTGAGGCTTGAGCCAGAAAGGGCAGATCACTGGGACACGATCTGGAAGGGCATATGCTAGCTCCAAGCTCCCCCTCACTTGGCTCCCTGTTTCCCATGAACTGCTATGCCTCCGCCATGTGCTCCTACCATTGCCAACCATCTATGAATTGACTGAAACCTTCTGAAACTGTGATCTAAAATTAATACGTTCTCCCTTAAGTCGTGGATGTTGGGTGTTTTGTCACAACAACAAAGACAAAAGGTGTTGGGGACATCCCTGCAGTTGTGCTAAAAGCATCCACAGCCACTTTGAATGGGAATGAGACACATTTATTGTTCTTTGTTTAAAAACTATGTTAGGGCTGGAGGAATGGCTCAGTGGTTAGAGCGCTTGAGCAAGCGCTGAGCCAAGCACTAAGTACCCGAGTTCAATTCCCCAGCACCACATAAGCTGGGCGTGGTGGTGCACGCCTGTAATCCCAGCACTCGGGAGGCGGAGACAGGAGGATTGCCCTGAGTCCAAGGCCAGCCTGGGCTCCATACTGAGTTCCGGACCAGCCTGGACCACAGAGTGAGACCCTGTCTCAAAAAAAAAATCCTATCTTAAACCTTGAGCATGGATCATCATGTCCCACATGTTCTACTTTGTAGATTCTTCTAAGTAAAACACAATCATTACATTGTGACCTTGTTCCTCATAACTTCCAGGCTGAGATCTGTAACCTCCCTAGTAGATGAAATTGTAATGTTTAATCTTTCCCTTGAGCTGTGTCTATGAAAAGAATACATTACAAGATTATGTGTCATGAGAAAGTTCACTTAGTGCTGTGCTTACATAAGCTGATATGATAAATAAATATCCATGAATTAAGGGAAGGAGACTCTCTGTTCAGGAGCGGGGGATCCCATGATTTCCCATGCTAATTTTTGCCTGTCTCATTTCATTGCTGCACTGTATCCTCTTACAAGACCCATGTAAAAAAAAAATTCCCTCCAGAAGCCCTACTATGCGGGACACAGACAGCTGGGTGCAAGACAAAATTCCCACCCAAAACCAGAAGAATGTGGATATACTTAGAATAGATACAAAAGTAAGATGAAACAAGGAGAATTCTCAATGAAATAGACAGAGTATGACTCCACAACCTATAGAAGGATTTTTCAGAAAAAAGCTATGAAGAGCTATGTATGAAAGAAAGGGATGCAAAAATCTAACAAATAATAAAGATAAACCCCAAAAATCAGCATATGAAAAGAATACAACTTCAAGATACCTACAAAGAACCATTGACGTGAGACCAAAGTAAAAACAAAACAAAACAACAACAACAAAAAAACCGTTTTTCTATGTTATTTGAATGAGACCTCTCTGTATCTAAGATCTTTGATCTTCCTGACCAAGGGGGAATGTAGGACCATTTTTCTCTCTTCTTATGCCTCAATCTGCAAAGGTGTACCACTTCAAAGTGTCTCTCATAGCTCCTGTGACACTGAGGTGAGCAAAAAGGCCACTCAGTTCGATTTTGGCAGCAGGCAGTGACGGCTCTGTAGCCCTAAGGCATTTATACGTTCAGGCCCACAGGCAAACCACTCTAGGGTGATCTGGCTCTTTTTAAATCTGTGCTGTGTGGGATTGCGGGAGTGAGGGGGTGGAGGGTAAAATTTCTGCTTTCCAACACCTGTTCCCATTGGGCTCAGATCTTTCAGAAGGTCCACAACCTTTTTCCCCCTTCTCTGCACTCTTCCCTCTCTGTCATCATGAAGGGGGTGGGGGCAAATTCCCACCATCAGATTATTTCCTGGGACGACTGGTAAAGTGCTGTCCTGGGACCACCTAGAAGGCTGTTGGGCTGCAACTTCCACACTGTGCTCGCAGTGTTAAACTCTGGAGCCTTAGAGCTGCAGGGCACTCCCTGTTTCTTCAATTCAATGTCTGGGTGGTCCAGCACACTGCAGGAAAGGGCACTTTTGTTTGTTACACACTGCCACAAGTTTCTCTGGCATTATCTGGGCTGCTGTCCTGCTGTCATTCTCCAATTCCACTCACAACATGTAATCCAAAGGCTCAACAGCTGGGCATGCCTGCTTGATGTGGCCCCAGGCTCTGTCTGCATGGCTGGTATGGTCTATCTTAGTTACTTTTGTATTTATAGGACAGAATATTCTATAAATTAAAATATCTCAATATCTACAAGTTTAGGGAGGAAAATTTAGTGTAGTTCACAGTTTTCGAAGATCACAGTCCATTCATGGACAGACAGCTTGAAATGATGGAACCACATGGCATGTCTGGATCTGGGAAAAGAACTCCTCCTGGCATGGCAGCACAGAGCAAGGTGCAGGAGAAAAGGCAGAGTTAGCACACACCACTCCAGGTCAAGTCCCGAGCATTCACCACCTCCCCTAGCCAGGCCCAAAATTCAAAATGTACACAGTATTCATAAGTACATAGGCATTATTTGGGGGGGGGGGTCACTCCAGATCCAAACCACATTTCACTTCTGGACCCCAGAAGTCTTATATTTATCTCCTATTGCAAAAAGCATTTAGTCCTTTTCTAAGAGTTGCCAAAGTCTTAACAGTCCCAGCACTGCTAAAAATTTCAGGTCCAAAGTCTCCTCTGAGATGCAAGGCAAACTTTCAACTGTGAGCTCTTATGAAAACCAAAAAGTTAAGCATTTCAAACATACAATGGCATAGGGTAAATATTCCCATTCCAAAAAGGAGGAAAACAACTGAAAAAAGGCAAGAGCTAAATCCTATATTTCCTATATTTCCATATCAAGCATACAGAGTAAACTGTAGTGGGGTAAACTATGGTTCCGAAGGGCTGGGGCAGCCTTGGATTGTTGCTGGCTACAATCTCCATCTTCTCTCCTTTGGGCTGAATTTGCTAACAGACTGCAGCTTTTTTCAGATGATGATCCATGTGTCCAGGGGATTTACATTTCTAGGGTTCCCATTACACCTTAGGCTTCTCCTTCACAACTTCGTGCTTTGCTCTCCCAGAAGCACACTGCTGAGCCTCCAAGGCCTTTCTCTGAAATCTAGGTGGAAGCCTCCATGAACCCACAACTCTTGCACTCTTCAAGCCTATAAAGCCAGGATCACATGGATGTCACCAAGGTCCACCAATGGCTTGAGCAGTGGCTTGACCTTTTCAATCCATACATGTATCAGCATTCTGATCCAAGCAGAATTTCCCATCAAGCTTTGATCAGAGAACTTCAAGGCTTCTGGAGCCAGCATCCTCAAAAGTTTCCAAACTCCTCCCACAAACCAGTTCCAAAGGCTTCCAAACCACACGGTTAGGAACAGTCACAGCAATGAACCCACTTCAGGTACTAGTTTCCATTTCAGTTACTTTTTGGTCACTGGGACAAAAAAGTCAACATCTACAACCTTAAAGAGGAAAGATTCATTTTTAGCTTGCAGTTTTAAAAGATTACAGTCCATTTATGGGTGGGCAACTGGAAATAACAGAACCACATGTTGGGGCCAGAGACAGAGAAAGAACTCCCCACAGAATGGCAGAACAGAACCAACTGCAGGAGGAAGGGCAGAACTAGCACACAGCTCTCCGGTTCAAGCCCCAAGCATTTGCCCCTTCCAGCCAGGCCCCATCTTCCAAGAGTACACAGTATCCATACATACATGAGATGAGGCCTTTGAGGAACACTTCAGTTCCAAACCAGAACAAGACCTTTTTCTTTTCTGTAAAGCTAACTTGACTGTTAATCTTTCCCACTTTTCTGCCAGTCCTCTGGTCACCTTTCCAACAGAGTTGTCCCCTGTTTTCCTAAGCTAAGCCATAAACACATTTCCTTTACTAAACCTGTCTTCTATCTGAATTCATGTAGAGCTGCTGCTGAAGTGATCCTGCACCACTATCATCTTGTCTCCACCCCTGTATATATTTAGCTCCATACAAGTGGTGGAAGAAAAAAAAAAGAAGAGGTAGCAATGCTCTTTGCTGACAGAGTGAACTATAAGCCAAAATTGGTGGAAAGAGACAAAGAAGGTCATTTCGTACTAGTAAAGGGCACCATTTAACAGGAGGAGTTAACAATAATTAACAACAATAGTTAATATTGGCACACCGCACTCTAGTAAAACAAAAGGTACAGAATAAAAAAAAACAGAGAGATCCTAACACAACTATAGTGAGGGACTTTAACATTACTCTCTCTCAGGAAGACAGGTCAATTAGACAAAAAAAAAAATCATCAAAGACATAGTAGATCTAAACAATACCAGGGAAGAAATTGACTTGAGAGACATAGAGGTTTACATCGAACGACAGTAGCACATATATTCTTCTCAGCTGTCCATGAACATTCTCCAACATAGACCATGTTTTAGGCCACAAATCAAGCTTAATCAAATAAAAAATAATAACCTCCTGTATCCTGAGAGATCGCAGTGAATTGAAACTAGAAATAAGCAATAACACTAAAACAGACATTACTAAAGCAAATGGAGACCACATATTAAGCTACTAAACAAACAAGGGGTTATAGAAGAGATTAGAAAAGAAGTAAAAAAAGGTTTCTAGAGATAAATGATAATGGGAGTGGGGGCAGGTGCACTGCGATGTCCTAACTCTGTTGGGCCTCCGTGCCAAGTTCGTATCTTTAGGAGCTTGAAGACTAAGTCACAAAAGACAGGAAGCAGGTTGTGAGAAGACTTTATTGGGAAAAGTCCAAAAAGAGAAACAAAGGAGGTAGAAGGCAAATGAGGGTGGGTAAAGCTTCTGC
This sequence comes from Ctenodactylus gundi, assembly GCA_004027205.1. Taxonomy (NCBI): domain Eukaryota; kingdom Metazoa; phylum Chordata; class Mammalia; order Rodentia; family Ctenodactylidae; genus Ctenodactylus; species Ctenodactylus gundi. The sequence continues at coordinate 22,043 of PVKB01005196.1, forward strand.
CAGGCATAAGGGGAACCCAGAAATGTGGGTTGCGCACGTGGCTCTTTGTCTTGGGGCTTGTATAGATGAACTGGGTAAGGAGCTGTTCCATGCTAAGCAGCTTGGTTGTTAAGGTGGTATGCTATGATCTTCACCCGTAAGCAGCTGCTGAAGCCCATCCTTAAGTAGCTTTAGAAGTACTCTCCCCTTAAGATATTTCACCCTATGTCTTTTAACTACTTAAAGTGTACCCATTAAATAGTTCTGGGGATTGGTTATCTATAGGCTGTTATGAGTTATAGCCAGCTGCCATCTCTATAATCCTGCTTTCTAGTAACTTCTCCATTGGCGAGGGGCCTGTATTCCTCACTGCCTACAACCCCACTATCTCCTGTCACAGAAGCACTTTACAACACAACCTTTGGGACACAATGAAGGCAATGTTAAAAAGGAAATTTATTGCCATATAAGCATACATAAAAAGAACTGAGCAATACCAAATAAATAATCTAACAATGCAATTCAGGATACTGAAAAAATATGAATAGATGAACCCCAAAACTAACAGCGGGAAACAAATGATAAAGATCACATCAAAACTTAACAAAACTGAAATTTAAAAATGTAAAAGATTAATGAAACAAAAAGATGGCTCTTCAGAAAGCTAAACAAGATTGATACATCCCTGAGTTCACAAAAGGAAGGAACGAGAAAACCTATATTGATGCAATTAAAAACAGGAAAGGTGAAATCACCATAGACAACACTGAAATTCAAACGATTATAAGACATTAATTTGAAAATCTATGCTCATTAAATTTAAGAATCTTGAAGAAATTGATGAATTCCTAAACATATCCCAACCTCCAAAACTGAAGTGAGAAAAAAACAAAACAATCAAACAGACCAATAACCAAGTAGTAAATTGAGGAAGTAATAAAAACGCATTCAAAAAAGAAGAAACCAGCATGAATGTATGGTAAAATTCTAGCAGAAATTCAAGGAAGACTGAATGCATAAAGACTTAGCAAACACTTTAAAGAAACCAAAAAGGAAAGAAAGTCACCAAAGTATGGCTTTGAATTTTTTTTTTTAGCAGTGCTAGAACTGTTAAGACTTTGGCAACTCTTGGAGAAGGACTAAATGTGTCATGCATAAGAAATAAGGAGTTAAATACGAGTCTTTTAGGGGCTAAGGATGAAATGTTGTGGCTTGGATATAGAATGATGTCCCCCAAAAGCCACATGTACCTATGGATGCTGTACTGTTGGGACCTAGGGCTAAGCTGGATGGGGCAGCTGCTTGGAGATTTCCCTGGAGCGGCAAGTATGTGCTAGTTTAGCCCTTGCCCCCAGACTTGGCTCTGTTCCTCCACGCCGTGAGAATCTTTGTCTCTGACTTTGGCTCCAGCTCTGGCCGCAGGCCCAGTCCCAGCCCCACCACATGATTCCACCATTTTCCAGCTGTCTGCCTGTGAATGTACTGTGACCTTCTGAAACTGAGCTGAAATTAATCATCCCTCCATAAAGTTGTGGATGTCAGTTATTCTGTCCTAGCAGTGAAAAAGTAACTAAGACAAGAAGTCATTCCTGAAAGCCATCATGACCATTAATACCAAAATCAGAAAAGACCCAACAAAAAAGTACAAGCCAATCTCCCAAATGAACATAGATGCAAACGTACTCAACAAAATACTTGCAAACAGAATACGACGTATCATAAAAAAGATTATATACCATGACCAAGTAGGCGTCATCCCAGGGATGCAAGCATGTTTCAATATACATAAAACAATACATTTCACGTACCACATAGAGATGCAAAGATAAAAAAACCACATGATCATCTCAATAGATGCGAAAAAACATCTGACAAAATTCAACATCCATTCATTATAAAGACCCTAAAGAAAAATAGAAGGACCTTATTTCATCCTGATTCATTCATTATAAATACCCTAAAGAAAATAGAAGGACCTATTTCATCCTGATCTGGGCCATCTATGAGAACCCCTCTGTCAATATCTTTCTAAACAGGGAAAGGCTGAAAGCATTTACTCTATGATTGAGACCAAGACAAGGATGCCCACTATCACCCCTCCAGTTCAACATAGTTCTTGACGTTCTGGCCAGAGTAATCAAGCAAGAGAAAGATATAAAAGAATAAGAATTGGAAGGGAAGAAGTAAAGCTATCCCTATTTGCAGGTGTCTTAATTACTTTTTGTCTCTGTGACTCAATAACCTACATCCACAAATTAGGGAGGAAAGGTTTATTTTAGCTTACAGTTTCAGAAGGTCTCAGTCTGTTCATGGGTAGGTGGGTGGAAAATGGTAGAATCACATGTTGGGACTGCAGCTAGATCTAGAACTGGAGTTCCTGGGACAGAGATTCTTACAACATGATGGAAGAGAGAGACTGGGAAGCAGGGCAGAACCAGCACACACACGTCTAGGTCAATCCCCAAGCACCCAACCCTTCCAGCCCAACACTGCACAGTATTCATAGGAACAAGAGGCTTTTGGGGGACAGTCCTGATCCAAACCACCACAGCAGGTGACGTGATGTTCTACATCAAAGACCCCAAAAATTCGACCAGATGCCTATTAGAACCAATAAGCAAATTGAGCAAAGTCAACACTCACAAATCAGCATTCCTATATACCAACAACAAAGTCAAAGGGAATAAAATCAAAAAACTTCATTCACCATAACAGCAAAAAAAAAAAAATCCTTTAGAAATAAACATTACCAAAGAGATGAAGGATCTATACAGAGAAAACTACAGAATTTTGGAGAAAAAGATAGAAGCCTATAGAAAATGAAAAGACATCCCTTGTTCCTAGATAAGAAGAACTAATATTGTTAAAATGGTCATATTTCCAAAACAACTATACAGATTCAATGCAATACCACTCAAATCACCAACAACATTCTTCCCAAGTAGAAAAAAAACCACTAAACTGTATATGGAGCCAGAAAAGACCCAGAATTTCCAAAGCAATTCTAAGCGACAAAGGCAAAGCTGGTGGAATCACAATTCCTGATTTGAAAATACACTGCAAAGCAATGATGATTGAATTGACATGATATTGGAATAAGAATGGACAGGAAGATCATGGAAGAGAATTGAGGATACAGAGATAAAGGCCTTCTCTTGTAAGCACAAGGCCCTGTGTTTGATTCCCCAGCACCACATAAAGCCAGGTGTGGTCGCACACACCTGTAATCCCAGCAGTCAGGAGTCTGAGGCAGGTGGATTATCATGAGTGCAAGACTAGCCTGGGCTACAGCATGAGTTCAGGACCAGCCTGGGGTACATAGAAAGACTCTGTATCAAAAAAAAAAGAAAGAAAGAAAGAAGGAAAGAAAGAAAGAAAGAAAGAAAGAAAGAAAGAAAGAAAGAAAGAAAGGGAGAAAATGTGGTATTTGTACACAATTGAATACTATGCAGCCATGAAGAAAGACAGATATGAGGCATTTGAAACACCTTCAGTCTTAATACGCAGTGAAATCGACCAAACACAATGGATTGAGTTTTAGATGCCATCCCTCACATGAGACTGCCACAATTCTTTGCATGAAAAGACCCTAACAAAAGAAAGAGTGAGCATCAGGCTTAGTGAAGTGAGTCAGAAGCATAAGGTGAAACATCGAATGGTCTCTCTGATATGAGAGTCCCAGAGCACAACTCCTATGGAACTTAAAATGAAAAAAAAAGTGAAACAGGGGGGTAGGGTAGGGAGGTAGGGTAGTGAGAGGGACAAAAGAAGAGTGGGAAAGTCCTTGTCACCTTGACAAGATACGTATGTGCACAAAATGCTCAACTCCATTGTAAACCTTATATTTTGCATGTATACATATCAATAAAATGGTGAAAAAAAGAGTGAAGAAGGGGATGATCGACCACTGGGAAAGGGGAAAAGACTCTGAGAGTTGGTTGGGGGGAGAGGAAAAAGCAAGCAAATGAGATATACATGGTAACAAAAATAATTTTCCCTCATCCAGCTGGGAATGTTGCTCAGTGATAACGTGTGAGGTTTTGATTTCAATTCCCAACACTACAAAAACAAATATTAATAAATAATTTCTCCTCAAAAAGAAGCATCATGTTTTCAAGCTTCTACCAAGGAAGCAAATGATCCATTTAAATATGTATTAGTGTTGGCAAGTGGATGGTTTAACGCATCGATCACCCAGAAACATCCAGAGCTCCTTAATTATCAGGAACTGTGTTCCATCATGACAATACAAGACCACACACAAATTTGATAGAAAGTCTAGCATCTTCTTCACTCAGTGTACAAAAGTTGGAAACCTGGTTTCCTCTAGATCTCTAAATATCATAGTGAAGCTAAGCAATTCTAAGAAAACACTCATAGGTCCAGGGCAGAACAAAATAAGGATGAGTCCACCTCAGTCTTAAGAGAACATGGAGAATGCATATTATTTTTTCTAAATACCAATTCCAAATAAAAGGAACCAGAGCTAACTGGGCAAATCATTGGTTTCAAAAATATAGTATTGAAGGTATAAGATTAGTGTGAAACTATTGTTATGCTAAAGATCAAACCCAGAGCCTCCTACATACTAGGTAAGCGATCTTTCACTGATCTTCCAGTCCTTTTATTTTTTTTTTTTAATTTTTAGACAGGATCATGCTTGCCCAAACTTGTCTAAAGTTTGCAATCCTTCTGTCTCAGCCTCTCAAGTGTGCTCCATTGCTCCCAGCTAAAATCAGAAAGCAAGAAAGCTCTCAAAAGTTTTGTGCATTTGTCAAAAAGAAACAAGAACTAATTTGAGTGGAGCTCATGCTGCTAAAAACCTGGGCAGAGGCTGGAGAATTGGCGCAGTGGTTAAACTGTTTGGCTTGCAAGCACAAGGTCCTGAGTTCGATTCCCCAGCACCACGTAAGTTGAGCATCACAATATATGCCTGTAATCTCAGCACTTGGGAGGCTGAGGCAGGAGAATTGCCATGAGTCCAAGGGTACCCTGGGTTACATAATGAGCTCAGGAGCAGCCTGGGCCACAGACTGAGACCCTGTCTCAAAAAATTAAAATAAAATAAAACCTGGGCAATTCAAGCATCAGAATAATGATAATGATGAGTTTTAGTAAATCGAGTAAAAATCCATATATTGGTACTATAGATAAAAAAGAATGAATTCTTGCTGTAGAATGCCATGCAAACTGTAGGGGACATGATGTAGTTAGAAAAACATCATTTTGCAACCATTATGAAATAATTATCTAAGAAAACAATCATTAATAAACACTAAAATTAGTACATGGAAATTTCTCATCCTTGAAATATTCACATATTCTCAAAATATCTCCTCATACAGAATAGTTAAAATTATCAGTAAAACTTAATACTCCTTTGGAATAAACTGTACACAGCATTTCAACCAAGTGGTCAGATTGCGGAGTCAATATTTGGACAAAGTGTATATCCTACGCCTGCCTCTGTGATGCAATGAGGAAAGCATGCCATCGCTGTATGGTGCTCCTAACCTCTAATAAATCACATAAACCCCAAATTAGGAATTCTCTGTGATGAAACTCACCTAAACTTTTGAATAGTGCTAAGGAATGAAAGATAAGCCTGAAAACCTGTTCAAGAGTGAAACACTCTAAATTAACATGAAAATTAAATATAATGCATAATGCTGAAAAACCAGAAAAACACTATGAAATGTATTATTCAGAAAACTGATAAAATTGGTTTGTAAATTAGATAACATTTTCATCAATGCAAAATTTCCTTATCTTTGTAGTTACTCTAAGGAATCATAATGAAAGATTTTAGAGTAAAAAGACTTAGAGTTAAAACATAAATTGTTCAGGAAAAAAAATAATTTCATGTATATTTATTTTGTATTGGGGAAAGGAGAGAGACAGAGAGAATCTGATAAACCAAAAGTGATAAAACATTAGCAACTAAAGGATTTGAGTGAGGAAGTAAATGGTAAATGAGAATTCTTTGTACTATACTTGCACATTTCTATAAACTTGAATTACATCAACACAAAAAGTTGCAAAGTTTGTGTCTGCTACATCAAAGACTATCTGGACGGGATTGTATGTATACTCACAAACTTACAGAGTTTCACATGATTTTTATATTTTGACTTCAATTCATTTTGAACTTATATATAGAAATACAAAAATATAAATGTTTGTGTTACCGATGATGTTTTAATACATGTATGCATCATGTAATGTCGAAACAGAATAAGCATAACTATATGGTCAAGTGTTTATCAATCCTTTGTGGTAAAAACACTCAAAATCCTTTCTTCTACTTTTCAGAAATCTACATTTTTCTTGCTATTTTTACTCACTGTACAGTGAAATAGCTCACCAGAGCTTCCAATGCATATCCAACTTCAGCTTCGTAGGCATCGGTCGGCCTCTCCCTACTGAGAACCATCTTGGAGGAAACAATGGTGTCTGAAAGGTTTCAGTACACAGCAAACCAATTACTTCCAAACCTAGCATACAAGTGTTAATATACACTCATTCTATACACACATACCCTATATAATATATACTATTCTACACATATATACATACTAATAAGACTTACATATAAGTGTTAATACTAACCTCATTTTGAGTGTTTATGATGGACTGGGTATTATTCAAGTGTCTGAAATGAGTTAACTAACTCAATTCTCACAGCAACATTCTGAGCTACGCTCCAATTTGATATACGATGTTCCTGTTTCCACAGAGAAGGAAGCCGAGGTGTTTGCTGACGGTCATACTGCAGCTGGGGGTGGGACTAAGATGTGAACTCAAGCAGTCTGACCCTATGTATATGCTTTTAAACTTACCTTCATCGTTTTGGAGAGGGTCAAGCCAGACAGACCAACATCTTCTGTGACCTGCTTCTGGAGCAGGGAAGAAGTCTGTCCCGTGAACGTCCCGTGCTCCTGGTCTCACTATTTCTTGTCTGTCTGGACACCTCTCATCCATTTTCCACCCCACTCGCTTCTACTCATCCTTTGCATTGGAATTAGCTTCTCTGTCAGCTGGGAGAGTCCCCTGCGCACGCCACCAGCACATTCATCACGATGGAAGATTCTCTACGGTTGCCTGCTTCCTCTAGCAGGCTGAATTCCCTGAAGGTAGACTCAGCATCTATCTTGCTCAGTCCTGAAGACCTAGATCTCCTTGAGTAGATATGTAAAACTGAAAGATCTGCACACGGGAGTACTTCATTAACATCTTTATTTAGTCACTCATGTCAGGTTAATACATTGATGAAAAAGGCTTTCTTTTTCCTGAAACTTATTGTAGATGAAAATATAACTGAGATGTCAAATAGATATTGAGCACTTTCTCCCCATGCCCCATGAAAACAAGAATCAGCTGCTTTCGGAATTCCAATACGCTCACTTCACCGTATGTGCTCTTTGATATGTTCAAAAGATTATAAACCGCAAAATGATACTTCATGTTCTTGAAAATGCAAAGTGAGTAGATGTGTGTTCTCACCACAGAAGTATAACTGTGACCTAATGCATTTGTTCGTTAGCTATACTACAGCATGTCACTTGTATATGCACTTTAAAACCTCATGTTGTACACAATATGTACACACAGCTTAATCTGTCAATTTAAAAACACAGCTATGAACTGGAAATGTAGTTTAAGGGGTAGAGTGTTTCCTAGCATTATACAAGACTTTAGGTTTAATCCCTTGCACCACAAAAACAAAAACAAAAACAAAAACAAAAACACCAAGGCAGTGCTGCTCCGTGCTATATGTGTTCTTAAAAATTCCACTGAAGGGCGCAATTTCACTGCTGTTACCAGCTTCTACAAAATAATTTGTCAGGGCTAGCCTGGATAATTCACAGCTCAATTTTGAGCTTAGTGTGAACTACCTAAAAAGCAGATTTGTGTTTTTAATAAAAGGGCAAAACAGGAAATGAAAAAACTAAGAAAATTGTCTCCTCTTTCCTACCGTCTGGGAGTCCCGGTTGCTTCCTCCCCATATTGATAATGCTTACACAAGGCACAATATAAAGATTCAGCTGAACTATGGAAGGTCAGCTTGGGTCCCTTGTATCACGGCCGATGGAAAACGTGATTATTAGGGTTGGGTTACGGGGTCGCATTCTGTGTCAGGAGGTAGGGGAAACTGAAATCAGTAGCAAAAGCTCAGAACTTGTCTGAGAGTCTTCAAACTCCTGTCTTCCCAGAAAGTGCAGGCTTGTCATGTGGCTTCGCCTATACATAGATGAGGAAAATCTGCCAAATCCAATAGAGGGCACAATATCTAGGAAAATACAGCTGCCAGTCTCTCTGGCATTTCATGGGTCTTTACACCAGAAAATGTAGGAGGTAAAACCTCTGAGACACGCTATCTTTTCCTTCCAGGTAACGGTCCTTTCTGGGGAACTTGGAAATGTACCACATTTAGTAAGGAAGACCAGAAGGGAAAGTGATGATTTTGATTTGGCACACCCAAGTACAGACTTCTGATACAGCTGTCCCTTTCCCATATGCCTGGTATGATAACATGTTCATATTATTCCACTTTACAATAAGAAATATACTGCAGTATGCTTTATTTTTTTGTCATTCTGTCTTTGGACAGATCACTGAAACTGTTTGAATGAGTTTTTCCATTTTTAAAATGGGTGGAGATGTCACTGACTTCAGAGCATGCAATATGGACTCATTTGCAATATTCATTCATTCTTTGAGCAATATCTTTCAATATATTTAAGGAGTGTCTATGTACTTGAGATACAGCAAGAAACAAAAAAGGACGGGTCCCTATCGCAAATGCATATATAGCATACATTCTAAGGTGCAGACGTAGAGATATTACAAGAAAATTTTTAGACATCAGCACATAATATGCAGAAAATGATGACAAAGTGTGAGAAAGCATAGAAGATGCTGGGTGATGTAGAATGTTCTTAAAATATTTGTCCAAAGAAGTGACACTGAATGATAAAGATTCAGGTATGAGAAAATTTTGGAGATCTGTTGGAGAAAGTGCAATGGCCCTAAAGTGATTTGCTTGGTGCTTTTTAATGAATATAATAACATCCAGGAGGTTCAGTGCTTCTGTCTTAATAACTAGGTCTTTGATCCACTTTGATTTGATTTTAGTACATGGAGATATGTATATGTCTTGATTCATTCTTCTGCATGTGAAGGATAAACTAGGCAAAACTCTAGAAGATGTAGAAGTGCGCAAGGGCTTCCTAAATAGGACACCAATGCGAAAGAAATAGCCCCTGGATCAACAAATAGGATTACATCAAATTAAAAACATTCTGTACAGTGAAGGAAACTATTGACAGAGTGAAGAGAGAACTGACAGAATGGGGAAAAGTTTTACCACCTATATCTTAGATAGGAGATTGATAACGAGAATATAGAAGAAACTAAAGACAAATAGATTCCTCAAAATCAAAGACCTGATTTAAAAACAAAACTGGGCAACTGAAATGAATAGGCAATTCTCTGATGAAGAAGTTCACATGGTCAGCAAATATATTAAAAAGATGTTCAACATCCTTAGCCATTAGAGAAAAGCAAATCAAAACATCATTAAGATATCATCTAACCTCAGAGAGACTGGTGTATATCAAGAACTCAAAAAGCAACCAGTGCAGGGGAGGCTATGGGGAAAAAGGAACCCTCTTACATTGCTGGTGGGAATGTAAACTGACACAACCACTATGGAAAGTAATATGAAAAGTCCTCAAAAGGCTGAAAATAGATATTGCACTCAATCCGGTGATACCTCTTTGGGGTATCTTTCCAAAAGAGTTAAAAAGCAATTTATAATAGAGATGCATGTATCCCCAGTGTTTGTAACAGCACAACCAATAATAGCTAAACTATGAAAGATATTAAAAATTCATCAACAGATCAATGGATGCAAAAACTGTGGAATATGTACACAATGAAGTATGACCCTTCTGTAAAGACAGATGAACTTGAGGCGTTTGTAGGTAAATGGAGGCAACTTGAGACCACCATGCTTAGTGAAGTGAGCCAAACTCAAAGGGTAAAATATCACATGATTTCTCTAACAGAAGAAACCCAGAGTACAGGCATTTTTTGGAGCCAAATGGGTGTGATAGGGGGAGTCTGCGGGAATGAAGGAGGGAGGGGGAAGGCCAACAAGGAGGAAGGGATTGTAATGTTGTTGTGATATATATGTGCACAAAACCCTCAAACTGAATTTAATCATTGTACATAAATATACTAATAGTGGGAGGGGAGAAAAAGAATGATCAGAAAAAAAGTAAAATAAAACACGTGTAATTTAAAGTTTCCAAATTTATTGCAAGAGTATGATCCATTTTGCCAACAATTTCCTCTCTGATGACAAGGAAAAAAAATGTGGTCTGGCCATAAGTTCTACGATTAAAAACAATTAAAGACTAATAGGTTTCCAATTTTAACAATGCAGCAACTCTTCTTTTATTGTGCAAATGACTTGCTGCTCATTGCTATATACATTTTCTTCCCTCAGAGACTTTTAGTTGCCATTTTATGTAATAGCTTTCCTAGGGGGTGGGGGCTGCGGGGAAGTGAACTCAGCAGTCAGATGTCTGTTGCTTGCCTCCACACACAGATGATCATAAATATTTAAGCACCTAACTCTTTGAAGTGTGACTACTGTCTATGCAAAAAGCTAGGCAATGTAAAATATGGTCAACTTAATGAGATGCATATCTGAGTATGTTTTAGGAAGAATCAATACCATCCAAGAACACTTACAGAAGATAATGACTGAAATTAATATGGAGATTTGCATGTTGATTAATCCAAAGTAGTACTTTCCCCTAATCTCAAACAAAAGTGCATTTCCTAGCAGAAATGTATAATGTACAGAAATTGTCAAACATATATAATACATGCGATGAACACTGAAGGTATATATTATGTGTATATGTGTATGTATAAAACATGATAGTTATTTCCAAAAGCACATCAATTGTTCAAGAAAAACTCCCAGCTGCAAACTTCAAGATATCTTTAAACACCTCTGAAATTTGCAGAGGCATGATACATTTACTGACCATTGTCCTCAAGAAAACAAGTATAAAGTAATAGGTTCAAATTTTTACGTGTGAAAAATAAAATACTTTTGCTGACCATATCCTTAAAAATGTCTAAAGTAGTAGGCTCAAATTTTTACATATGAAAATAAAATTTTAAGCATCATTGTGTTTACCGTTTTATAGGATAAGGCATTCTCTTGGTCTGCATGACCTCGCTTTCAGCCTGACCTGAATGTGTGCGTGTCAAACAGAACAGAACAGAGTGCAAGGTATTGCTCTTCATGTTTTCACCATAGATAGGAAGTAAGGGGGGAAATATGGAAATATCTGTATAAACTGGAATAGACAGCCATACATTTCTGATATAATGAAAAACACGGCACTGAACAGACTTCTAATGCCCAGTTTAGATGGGAATAGATTCACAATACACTGACGCTGAAATTCTGCTTCTGTAGGAAATCTAATTCAAAAAGAAAATCAATAGCTACTATTTTCTGTTAATAAGAGTAGCTAACACTTCACTAGTTAAATACTGAGCTAAACGACAGCTTTGCAAAACTATTTTAAGTACTCATTATCACAGTGATAATGTAAGACCAATGTTACAGTAAATTATTTGAAAATTTTTTGATGAAAAGGCAAGGGTAATATAGGAAAATATACAAAATGTTTCAACACATTTCTTTACGTGGTATGAATAGAAAGATTATCCATAAAAAGTTAGAAAATGAGATAAATTATATACTAATAAGCCTTTCCAACCACATTTTTTATAAAAATTTAGAGTAGGGAACGATTCAGTCTACACAATAAAAACACCAGCACTTGGCACATATCTTCTACATGAGCATGTATTTTCTCAGTAGAAGGCTTATTTATTGAGTCACTTTTTAATGACTCAATAATAATACTTTTATTCTGATTGTTAACCTTACTGAGTCATCAGTAAACCCACCCAATTGAGACCCACTGTAGCTCCATTCTCGGTTTCTCTATGGCAGTTCATAGTTTCTCAAAGGCTTTGTCTAGATTGTTATTTATAATGATCAAATCAAAATAGTGATTGTATGCTCTCTGAGTCTGTGTACTTCCATCAGTGTTCTCTTCAAGTCAGCGTCCATCAAAATATTGGTAGTGATTCTTGCCTCCACCACAGCCTTGTGCATGGCACATAACATATAATTCTGCTGAAGCAATACATATCGCGTAGGACATCAACTCGTATGTCCTCAGTACTTTCAGCGCTTGTGTATAAACGTCCAAAACACACATTCATACAGTCTAAATAACTTCAAGAATGGAGTTGATCTTGGTTGCACAGAAATTTCCTTCATATTCTCCATGCTCCAAATACTTCCCAGCTTTAATATCTGCTTCCATCTCTGATCATAACAAAAATGTATATTCCTTATCATCTTTTTTCATTTTCCCTTAATTTCTATGAAGTAAATAGCACTGTAGTAACCAATTCTAGTGGAATTCAATGCTATGAATCTGTTTTTCCAGCTTCTTTGGTCAACACCTTGAGCTCCTATCAATGCTAGTATTTTTTCTCTGAAAGGGGGAATTTTCTATTATCACTCCATGAAGAATTTGGGCAATTACTACATCATTCTCTCCCACCCTAAATGTCATACCCAATGGCTCCCCAGTCCTTGTTTTTAATATCAAGAATATGTATGGCATCTACTGGTAAGGACTGATTATTGATAGATGAATTATTCATTTCTGGGCTTGATAGAGGTGAATCATAATACTTTGATGCCACAACATCATGGGTTTTCAAGAGTGACTGGCCACATTTACATCCACATTTGTTAAAGGAGTGGTATCTTCAAGAATTTCATTGACTAATTCCAAGTTGTTGTCACTAATAGCTACTAGTTTTGAATCTTCAAGTCTGGCATGAGCCTTAGCAAGTAATTTTACTATAGGACTCTCCATAATCACCTTGAGGAAAGTTAGGTCCCTTTCTTCCACTCCTGTAGACAAGGGCAGCTCAAAAAGGTTTTCCAAGACTTGCTGCACCGCTGTGGCTCACACCTTGACCGCCTCAAGTTGCTGTCATGGGTCCTGCTCTTCCTCAGCCTCTGGCACAGCTGGAGCAGCCCCATCTACTAACTCAGGGCTTCAAGTTGGGACTTAGAAATGCACCTTTCACTGTCCCCCACCTTCCTATCCCTTCATCCCCTTCCTCGCTTTCCACTCTGCCCTGACTCCAGTCACTACTGCCATGATAGCTTCCCCTCAGCTGCCCTCCTCCTCTGCCCTTATAATATAAATGATTCCCAGTATGCAGTCAAACTGGTTTCCCACTTTTCAACTTCTGTTATGAGTCCACAGTGACTCTCATTTTGCAATTATTCTCACTTCCCTTTGGAAAGCATTACGACAATGGATTTATCCCTTGTTTATCCGTCATGTAAGATCCCATTCTGATCTATTGGGTGGATCTTGTAAGGCAATTACGGAGCCGACACACTGGTATCAAGTTTCACCTTGAGAGAAGCAAGAAAAGTCTCATAATCTATTTCATAACAGTTTGAAATCTCTTAAAACACATTTCCATATTTCCATCGCAGAAGCTAAGCAAACTGTAAGGACTTTTCTTTCCCAGGCTGCCAACTGTTTACCCTAGTAAGTTTTCCTGTGGAGGTCAACCCACAAGGCTTAGCATCTAATTAAATATGGCAATTGTGTTTTACATGTTCTGGAGATTCACCTTCCCAGGGGAGATTTTTGCCTCCACACACACTAAAGAAAATACAACAGCAATAATTCATCACTTACTGGTGGATTTTGCCACCTGGAGAAAACCTAAAAGATTAAAGAAAGATAATGGTTCCTCATATTCAAGCACTAAATTTACCACATTTTGTACAACTTGGGAAATTTCTCAAACCACGGGTATTCCTCACAATCCAAAAGGTCAAGGAATCACTGAAAGAGCACATCGTGCCTACTGTGTTTTGTCGGGGTGCCCCCCAAGAGCCTCATGTAATTATGGATATTTTGTACTGTTGGGAGGTAGGCCTGGCTGGAAGGGGTAGATTCTTGAGGACTCACCTGGAGGGCAGTGTGCTGGTTCTGCCCCAGCCCCAGCTCTGGACTCAATCCCACCATGTGACACCACCATTTTCAGCTGCCCACCTGTGAACAGACTGGGATCTTCTGAAACTGTGAGCTAAAACAAATCTTTCCTCCCTAAATTTGTGGATGTTGAGTATTTTGCCCCAGTGATGAAAAAGTAACTAGACAGAAATTGGTACCAGAGAAGTGGAGTCATTAAGGGTAATGACTTCACCTGAAGATGTAGTTTGGAAGTCTTTGGAAGTGGTTTGCAGGAGAAATTTGCAAAGGTTTGAGGATGTGGGCTGAAGAAGCCTTGGAGTGCTCTGAGCTGAGCTTGATGGGAGATGCTGGTTGGAGCTCAGAAGATCAGAATGCTGACAGAAGTGTGGATTGTAAAGGCCAAGCTCAAGAAGATTCAGACAGGAAGGAGAGCCGTATTCACAAATATTGTAAAAATCCACGCATGCTACACTGTGGCAGAAAGTTTGTCAGCACTTTGCCCTTGCCCAGAGGCTTTGCCTGAAAGTGAGATTAAGGGCAATGGGCTACTTAACTTGATAGAGGAGGTCGCAGGTACCTCAACATTCAAGCTCTTATGTAGCTACTGTTTGTGGCTTTTTGTCAACTCTATGGCAAAAAGCAGAAAAAAAATGGCACAGAAATGACATAAAAATTCTTCAGTTTTATACCAACAACTTGAATAGAATAGATACTGGAGAGATTGTGGGGGGAAAAAAGAAACCCTGCTAAATCCCTGGTAGGAATGTAAACTGGTACAACTACTATGGAAAGCACTATGGAAATTTCTTAAAAGGCTGAAGATAAATACTCCATTTGATCCAGCAATGACCTTTCTGTGAATCTTTCCAAAAGATTTAAAAGCAACATATAACAGAAATACATGTACATCCGTGTTTATAGAACACAACTAACAATAGCTAAATTGTGGAAGACGGCAAATTATCTATAAACAGACTAATGGATACAAAAAATATGGTGTATGTACTCAGTGGAGTACTACTCTTCCAGAAAGATAGATAGATGTGAGGCATTTGTAGGTAAATGGACACAACTTGAGATCAGCATGCTTAGTGAAGTGAGTCAGACTCATAAGGTTTCTCTAATATGAGAAATCCAGAATACAGTCACTTTATAGAATCTAATGGGTGAGATGTTGGGAGGGAGGGGCAAGAGGGTCACAAAGGGGGAGAGGAAGAAATTGTAATGATGATGTGATGTGTGTGTGCACAAAATTCTCAAGCTCATTTTAACCATTGTAATTGGTATGTATGTGTATGTTGCACATATATACCAATAAAAATGGGGCAAAAGAGGCAAACAGAAATTTCAGGTTTATCAGACTAAAGGGGCCTGTGTTAGAGAGGAGACAGATGGGCATGGAGAAGTTAAATAGATTAACATTAAAAAGAAGCCAAGTACTTGAAATCAGGACTAAAGGTAAGATGCCTGAGGGCATCTCAAAAGTCAACAAGACCCCATCCTTTACCAACTCAAGCATGGAAAGACAAAAGACTTTGCTCTGAGAAGTATACTCCAGGCCTAAATGAAAAAAAAATTGCCAAATACCAGCCACCTGGAGTTCAACCATATAAGAATTCAAAGGCTTCTACAGCATTTATCCAAAGGGGCCAGGATACTGCTCAAGCTGGTGGCAAACCCTAGCACGGTCCCCCGTGGTCCTGGCTTTACAGGCTTGCAGAGCCCAAGCGTGGTGGGTTCATGGAGAGTTCCACCCAGATTTCAGAGGAAGGCCTCGCAGGCCAGGCAGGGTGATCTTGGAAGCTCAGTGTTTGAAGTTGTAAAAGAGAAGCCTAAGTTGCAGTGCAGACTCTCGAAATGTAAAGATGCCAGAAATGTGGATCTTAGACTGGGAGAAGCTGCAATCGGTAACCTGGAGTCCAATCCCTTTGGAGTTCGCATCTTGCTGCTACCACAGTTTACCCCAGGTGCTGGACACAGAGCTATGAGATTTATCTTCGCCCTGCTGGATTTGAAACTTATTTGGATTTAATTGCTTTTTATCCCTTTGGTCCTCCGTTTTGGACAGCACGCTAAAACTCCTAAAAAACAAAAAAGTGCTAGCTCCCTAGACCACTGACAACTTTATTAAATGCAGCCCTTTAATATTTACAAGGTTTTAAATTTGATATCAGATGGCCAAACCCCAGCACACAAACACACTCACCAAGGAGAAAAATAAAAAGTTAACTAAATGCTCTCGAGTTTATTATAAACGACCTGAAGTACGAATATGGGAAGGCCCAGGGGAGTTATTGACATGGGGGAGAGAGTGTGCCTGTGTTTACTCCCTGTAGTTGGAGAGTTTTGCTGGAGAATGCAAAGTGTAAAGGCAGTTACATGTGGCTGGGCAAAGTGGGGGGTCTCAAAGCTGGGATCCCTGCCAGAGGAGTAAGACCGTACCACAGATTGGTGAAAGTGCCTGAACCACATAGCCCGCTGATGAACAAGGCAGTAAAGCCACCTGTGTACCCACCTCTGACATCACCTTGGGCAATGTTAAATGCCAAACCCAGTCACTACTACTGGACTCACTACTGGAGTCACAGCAAGAACGGTTCAGTGTAACTACTTTTTGATTAGATACTAGATACTGTTAATTTTAACTTGTTGCATAATTATTTGTAATTATTTGGTATTTCTAAAAATACATTTCATTTTCAATTTCAAATGTGGTTAAAATTTGGAAACTATTTTATCCTTTCATATTTTTCAAAATAATGAAGTAGTCCTGACCAGAGTTGTGTTAATTCCAAATAATTTCTTCTCACTCTGAAAGCATTGACCTTTGAAATACATGAACTGATCCTCTGTGAACCATGAGTTTTCCCAATCTGGCTGGTGGAAGTCACATTCCCTGCCCTATGTGAGCCTAATACTATTTACTCTAAATCTTTCAAGTATTTTTCCTCAACTTCCAGTAGTTCCCATACGGGTAAATATTAATTACTATTCATATGAAATCTCAAAGCAATCCATCTACAAGCTCCGAAGTTATCTTGCTGTGCATTTTTTCCTCTTCACTGTTGTTCCACAAACTTTAGACGCCTTGATTCCTCTACACTATTCTCAACAAAGTGACCACAAGACTGTGCTTGAGTTTCCTTTTATACAGTAAACTGAGACTTCTGTGTTACCTAGTGTGTATGTGTAGCCAATTATTGTTTCATAAATGTTGTCTCTTTCATTGTTTCGGGTGAAAGGGTCAATCTGGTACCGCTTTCTTGAACTTAACAGAAAACATATTTGAGCAGTTTCTCAAAGAATGAAAAGAAAGAATAGGATATAGGGAAATTGAGGTTGGCCCTGCACCCTCCAAGGAGGAAAGAGATGAATCAGGGTGGACACCTTCACAGCCATTCCTCTGAGCGGTAGCCAATGTACTCTGTATGTGAGGGCCACATATGGTGAATGGAGGCTTCATGTTAAATTATAGATTTATTGGTCCTCTACAAATATGCAGAATACATGGGTATTAGTGGATACAGGTACTTTAATTCTTGGTAACCCCCAACATCATTACGGGCCAGTAGATGGATATGGAGATAAAACAGTGCAGGTGAAAAGGACTAAGCTGTCTCCAGGTTAAGAGTCTTGTGTGTATTTTTCCCTAATAGGAGAATATTCTGGGCATGTATCTCAATTATTTCTCTCTAGGACACATTAACCAACAATCACAAGTTAAGGATTAAAAGTTTATTTTAGCTCACAGTTTTGGAAGGTCTCAGTCCGTTCGTGGGTAGCTGGCAGGGTGGAAACACTGCACAGGCATAGACATAGAGAAGCTGTTCACAGCATCACAATAGGAAACAGAGAGAACAAGGAAGAGTGGAGCTAGCACATATCTTTCCAGGTCAAGCTCCAGTGGTTTACTCCTTCCGGCCAGGCTCCACTTCTTAAGAGCACATGGGATCCATAGATATTCCACAATGTCAGGCTTTGGGGGGACATTCCATGCCAAACTATAGGAGAAAGGATGTACTTCAGGGGTGTACCCCTCATGCTGCAGTTGGAGAGTTTTGCTGGAGAATGCAAACTGTAAAAGCAGTTATATGTGGTTGGGCAAAGTGGGGGTCTATAAATTTGCCTACCACAATTAGGGTGGTAAATATCAAACAGTATAGGGTGTTTGGTGGCTATGATAAAATTACAGAAACAAGGAGTTAGAAGGATAAAAGATTATTCACCCAGTCCAAAGCCCTTTCAATAGCTCAGTATGGCCTGTAAAGAAGCCAAATGGCTCATGGAGAATGACTGGATTATAGAAAGATATTAAAATAAGTGCTTACCCATCTACAATGTTGTACCCAGCCTTGTTCTTTTGATGGAACAATTCATACAAGTGATGGGATCTTTCCATGCTGTGTCAGTTTTTGCTTTAATATTCCCTTAACTGCTGCATCCCAACACCAGTGTGCATTCACATGGAGTGGATGACAATGGACCTTTGGAGTACTTCCCCAAGGTCAACTTCACAGCCCCAGTATTGGTCACGAAGGGGACCTTGCTACCTTGCCCTACCTCTGTAAAACTGCTTCATTGCACAGATGATATAACTCTGATCTCTGGATGTTTTACACATTCGGAAGGTATACAAGCTCACTTGAAGGAATGCAGATGGTGAAGGGGCCAGACATAGCGGTAAGATTCCCAGGAGTATTATGGCTTGGTAAGACAAGTATGACACCTGAGAAGGTTATTGAAAAACATCCTATGATAATCTGTACTGGTAAATGTGAAACAGCTACAGGTATTCTTAGGGCTCTGGGGCTATTGGTGAATTTTCAAAACTCACCTTGCCCAAATCATCTTTCCTCTATGTAATTTGATTAAAAGGATGTCATGTGGAATTGGGAGAAAAAGGTTCAAGAGGCTTTTGATCAGGCTAAGATTTTTTGTAGGACAAGCTAAACAGCTGTGTACTTCGGTACCCACTGTCCTTTCCTGTTAGAAGTCACAAGATGTTCCGAGGGCTACAGGAAAAGAAAATCTGAACAAATAGTTTCAGTAGGGTTTTGATCTTAGTCACAGAATGGAACAGAAGCCCGGCTACAACACTAGAGCAGCAACTACTAGTCACACTTAAAGCATTGCAACAAAATGAACCCTTCACTGCTTCTGCCTCAGAAATGATGAACCCAGCTTATCAGATAAAGAGGTGGATTGAAGTTTTTTGGCCAAATCTCTTTCTGGATGGCCCAATACCAATGCTAAAACGCTAGCATACATATTTATAGTAATGTGGCATGGTGTCGGCAAGCCCAGTCACGAATGCCATGCAGGATGGTTCTAGTAGAACCAGTGTCCTTTGAAGCCTTAGAGCTTCCCCCAGTAACAGAATCAACAGCCAATCAAGAGGGAGTGCTGGAAGGAAGGATGCATGATGCACAGGCGGGAGGAGGAAGAGCGGCGGTTAGAGAAATTGTGTCAACTTGTTGCACCTGGGAAACGTCCCGGGGAATACTTTTCAGGTGTGTGTCGTTGACTTGAGGGCCAGGAAGTGAGGGGGGGCCCTACTGGTAGCTTGGATCGAGGAAGAGTGGGGCAGAGACGTTGTTGGAGCTTCTCGCTGAAGACTTGGTTGCGCTTGTCTTGCAGGGAGAGACTGTTTGGTTCAAGGCTTGCTCTGGTCTTCACTTCACAGACGGTAGACCCGCATCAGTCTCCCATCTTTGCCTTGTTTTCTTGGACAGCCATCCGCAGCAGGTTCGCAGTGGCTGTCCTGCAGTCTCTGACTGGTGTCAGGCAGGAGCCTGAGTGTCTACTGGACCCTCCAGCTCTCTCATGTGCACACAGCCCATTTGGACTATCTCTCTCTTCAAACTTGTAAGCCCTCTAAATAAATTCCCTTCATCTCTATAAATTCTATTAACTCTGACTGTCTTAGAACCCCAACCAATACAGAAAGCATAGCCAGGGGTTTGAGGTAAGAGCAGTATGGATAGTAGTAGCTCATGAGTCTTGCCTGCTGACCATCTGTATTAACAGTTAGGCAGTATTCAATGGCTTGACTTTATGGCCATCACAATGGGAAGTTAATAACTGGCAAGGAACCACTGGGGAACGGATAACTGGTAGGGAATGGGTAGGCCACTGTGGGGGCAGCATATATGGAAAGAATGTATAATAAAATCTTTCTAGAACCCAATGCCCTGATAGTTTACCATATGGCAGCCCATTGAGTCCTGGAAATCTGAAAGCAGATGATCTTATGAAAATACAAACCATATGTCCTCAGGTACCACAAGAGGCTGCTCACTGGATTCATGTAAATACTGGTCACAGGAGAGGCAACATGGGATGCAAAATAGCTAAAGCTGCCAGAGTTCCTGAAAAATATTCTGATATCCAACACGCTGTCCTGTAATGAGATCAGCCTCAGCAGATCGGCAGATAGATGGTATGATGGGACAGATATGTAGATCAGTCTGCTCCATGTGGGACTAACATATTAACTACCTGTGTGCACACTACCACAGGCCTCTTATAAGCCTTTTCTTACAGGTGAACAACATGTGAAGACACCACCGAGGGTCTCTCTCGATTCAGTGTTATATAGGTGACCACAGAGAACTGACAGTGACACAGGCACTCATTTCACAAATACTAATGTGCAAAACTAGACCGAGGACAACCATTTACTTCCACTTATTCTACACCCCTACAAGGGTTAATTGAGAGGAAAATAGGTGACGAAAGCAATCGCTAAAACTTTTAAATGCAGAAGGAATCCCACACAGCTGCTAAATGAAAATCCCAGTGCTAAGGATGGGCTACTTCCCTATCAATTGTTGGTCAGAGAGGATTCTGAGGCCCCTAAACAATACAGGCTATCACCACTGCTGTCAATTATATACCAAACCAGATGGTAAAATCCTATTCCTGAAGACACCACACACCCTGGCTGTAGGACAGAGCAATCAGACTAGGAGTGCGTTGGAAGCTTCCTCTCCACTGGCTAGCTTTTGTAGTACCAAAGGACACTATGGAAGCCACTGAAGAGCATTGCCACCAAGAGTCGTGCTCCACTGTGGACCGTGCATGCTACAGTGCCAGCATGCCAGGCAAAATGTGCCCCCTGGTACAATAGTGGAATGAGTTATGAATACGACAACAGATTTTCTATTGGATTTAAGGCCCATTCCACCAGAGGGAATTTGTGACTGGTACTGTGAACCTGATCAAAAAAAGCTTGTGGCTGAGGAGGTCATAGGCCCCAGTGGGGAAGCAGCTGTCATTGTTTTGTTGAATGGATGTGATGAATTAGTAAATTGCCTTCTAGACGTTTGTGTTTATAGTCATAGACCACTGTTGCTGCCAGCCTCGGGTTATGGAGGGAAACTTCTTTGCCATGGGTGGTGTACTCCTGAGATTCACAGCCAGTCAAGTTCTTGAGACTGACTGTTGCTGAGACATAGGAGAGCAGTGTTTAGCCATAGATGGACATCTATCTCACCCCCTCCAAGGCTCAGGGACATCCCAAAATAGGTGATGAGAAAAATGTTAGGAGCTGATGGAAGGAGTGGGTGTTGTTTCCAAAGTCCTCCAACCCTCCTGGAAGGAGGAAGGACAGCCCAAAGCTGCACACAATAGAAGCAGCTTGGTGGAGCCCTGGGGAAAGGAGTCCCACCCACGCCTGGGTGTGTAGCCACATGTAAGCCCTCTAAATAAATTCCCTTCATCTCTATACATTCTATTAACTCTGACTCTCTTAGAACCCTAGCCAATACAGAAAGCATAGGCATCCACTGGTGTGCTCGTGGATGTACCCTCTGGCTTGTGGCTCATGCCCTACAGCGCCTGGGGCATACTTTCTGGTTCATGGTGTACATTCTAAGCTCACTGGCTTCAGCTTTTAATGCATGCCTTCTGCCATGTGGCACACACCTTCAGGCCTGCATACAGAGGCTGTGTACCTGAGGGCACAAAGTGACGGCACAGCAAGCAAGCAAGCGAGGTGCAGTGGAAGTGAGATAGAGCAGCTGCCCAGAGAGCTGTCATCCACCTGCCCGTCCAAGTCCAAGACAAAACTGCTGTGAGTTCTGAACAGGAAAATAGTAGGAGAAGGTGAGTCCTAGGAGGCAACATGTCGTTTCCTTGAGTCATTACCTATGCTCCGGTGGGATTTTTGGTGATGATGCCTTTTGAGTCATCCATAGGCCTATTAGTGACACCTCACCCATACTCCTAACGACAGTCCCTCCCCTATGCCCCTGCAAGTAACTCCTCATCCATATTCCCATACACTCTGTGAGTAAATCCTCACACCAATAAACTTATTGGTTCACTAAATTTAACATTGGGTAATTGCTACTTTGACCTGTGTACTGTGCCCTGTTGGGGATAAATAGATATTGGTGTTCACGTATCTCCAAGAAAAGCCATTCATGAAGTATCTGTCCATTTATTCATAAATTCTATTTTATAGTTTCTTCTTATGGTTTGGGCCTGGAATATCCCCCAAAAGCCTCATCTATTTGGATGTAGTGGGACACCTATGGAACCATGTGCTGTTGAGAGGTGGGGCCTGGTCACCAGGGGCAGACTTCCTAGCCCTGCTAGTTCACCTGGCTTCCTGGCTTCCATGCTGTGAACAGCCTTCTTCGGCTGCACCTTCACTATATGCGTCCCCCAATGCCAGCCACCCGTGAATAGAATGAGACTTTCTGAAACTGTGAGCTAAAATAAATCCTTCCCTTCCTTAAGCTGTGGAAGCTGAGTATTTCTGTCACAGCAATAAAAAAGTAACCAACAAATTGGTGCCCAAAGTAGGGCTATTGCTGTGACTTTACCCAACAATGTGATTTAGAAGCCTTTGGAACTGGTTTGTGGGAGGAGTTTGTAAAGGTTTGAAGATGTTGGCTAGAGAAGCTTTAGAATGCTGTGAGCTAAATTTGCTGAATGATTCTGGCCAGAGTTCAAAAAATCAGAATGCTGATAGAAGTGTGGATTGTAGAGGCCAGGCTCAAGAAGTGTCAAGAAAGGACTTTATTGGCAATTGGTCTAGAAACCATGCATGCTATGCTCTAGCAAAAAGCGTGTCAGCATTTGGCCCTTGTCCAGAGACCTTGATACTGAGATTAAGGCCATGGAATACTTAATCTGGTGGAGGAAATATCAAGACAACTCAATATTCAGGCAGGCTATCATGTAGGTACTGTTTGTGGCTTTTAGCCAGCTCTACATTGAGTAGCAGGAGAAAGCAGCACAGGAGCAAATGGCTGTTAAAGAGATTAGCATTAATTACTCATCCATAAAGACAGATAGGTTGGAGGCTCTGGTAGGTAAATAGATGCAACTTGAGATTTCAGTGAAGTGAGTCAGAAGCAAAAAGTTAAATATCTAACAGTTTCTCTAATATAAGGAACCCAGATCACAATCATTTCATAGAATTAATTGACAGGAATAACGAGAACTGGTGGGGAGGGAGGTGACGGGGGTCAAAAAGGGATCTGGGAAGGATTTATAATTGTGCTGTAGTATGTATATGCACAAAATACTCAAGATCAATGTAAATATTGTGTATTGCATATATACATATCAATAACATGGGGAAAATTAGCATTAAAAAGAAGCCAAGTACTTGGAATCAAGATTATAAAAAAGATGCCTTAAGGACTTCCCAAAAATCAGTAAGACACCATGGTTTGCTGATTCTTTACTGATTCTCTGGAAAGGCAGAAGACCTGGCTCTGAGAAGAGTACCCTAGCACATCTTGTAGGGTCAAAGAAAGAAATATTTACTGGAGTTCAGCCGTCTAAGAACTCAGAGGCTTGGTAGCAATTGTCCAAGAAGGCTAGACTACTTGCTCAAGTCAGTGGCAGACCCTGGCACCATGCATGTGGTGCTGGCTTCGCAGGTACGCAGAGCACAAGAGTTGTGAGGTCATGGAGAGTTCCACTCAGACTTCAGAGGAGTGCCTTGAATTTCAGGGAGTGTGCCCCTGGGAAGGCAATGCATAAAGTTGTAAAGGAGAAGCCTAAACTATAGCAGAGACCCCAGAAATTTGGAGAAGCTAGAAATGCAGATTGTCTGCAGAGGAAGGCAACAGGCCATGAGTGAAACCAGCCAAAAGGAGACGTTATGTAGGCTACAGTCAGAGGCAGTGCTGTGGCGGGACAACCAAACCCTTGGGAGCTCACGTCTTGCCACACTGCCTCAGGTACTGGACAGAGAACTATAGGATTTAACCTTTGCCCTGCTGGATTTAGAACTTGGTTTGGTCCAATTGCTTTATAGCTTCTCTCTTTTGGAATGGGAATGTTTACCCTGTGCTATTGTCTGTTGTGTTTAACTTCTATTTAATTTTTCATAAGGACTCACAACTAAGAGTTTGCCTTGTATCTCACAGGACTTTGGACCTGGGCTTTTTAGCACTGTTGCAACTGTTAAGACTTTCGCAACTCTTAGAATAGGACTGAATGTATTTTACATAAGAAAGTGGGTACTAGTCTTTTGGGGACCAGGGATAGATTGTTATGGTTTGGATCTGGAGTGTCTCCCAAAAGTCTCATGTATTTGGTTACAGTGGTATACCTATACAACCATGTGCTGTTAAGATATGGGGCTCGGTCAGAAGGGGCAGATTACTGGGCCAGGACCTGGAAGACTAGCTCTACCTTTCCTAGCTCACTCAGCTTCCTGTGCTCTCTGCTATGAACAGCCTTCCTCCAGCTGTGCATCTGCTGTGTGCTTCCACCATGGCCAGCTTCTGATACATGGGCTGAGACCTTCTGAAACTGTGAGCTGAAATAAATCTTTCCTCCCTTAAGTTGTAGATGTTGGATACTTCCTTCACAGCAATGAAAAAGTAACTAAGGCACTGCTTTGGGCAGTCAGAAAACCCTGGTACTGTGCCAATAAATTGGCAGAAGAAGGCCTTTTGTCCCCAAATTACTCTTTTGAGTAGTATATACTTATAATCCATAATAATTACATTCAGCTTGAGAAAGGGGCTCCTACCATACTGCATCTTAATCACTTCCCTTTTCCTCTCCCTTCTCACCCTCTCTCTTCTTCCCCAACTCCCTTTCCCCTCTTCACAAAACTTACCTCCCTGCTTTCTACTACTCTCTTTTTGTTCTTTTACTTATTTATACTTTGGGTTTCTCATATTAGAAAAACTATGCAATATTTATCCTTTGGTGTTTGATTTATTTTGCTGAGCATAATCATCTCAAGGTGCATCCATTTCCTGAAATAACACCAATTTATCTTTATGTCACAGTAATATTTCATTGTGCATACAAAACACATTTTCTTTACCCATGTGAACATACATTGACTGCTTCCAATATTTAGCTACTATAAGTTGTGCTGCTGTAAACACGGAAATACATGTATCTCTGTTATATGATGTCATTACCTCTTTTGGAGAGACACCCAGAGAGGTATAGCTAGATGTTGTGGTTAGGATCTGGAGTGTCCCCCAAAAGTCTCATGCATTTTAATGTTATGGATTGTCTATGGGGCCATGTAACGTTGGAGGATTGGGGTCTGGCCTGGAGGGGTGGATTGCAGTTGTTGGGATTAGGGGCGTGTGAGTTAAGACTAAAGGCTTGTGAGTTAAGACTAAGGGTGGGTAGTGGCCACACCTTTGATACCCGGATGCAGGAGAGACTAAGACTGGGACTTGAACTAGTCTCGATTAGTCTCACTTGCCTGCCTGTTGGTGATGTCCGGGGGAAGCTGCCTCCACCCCTCTGCCTCCGCCATGTACTTCAATTGCTGCCGGCCGCCCCTGAATGGACTGTGACCATCTGAAACTGTAAGTTAAAATAAACCTTTCCTTTCCTAAATTTGTGCGTGTCAGGTATTGAGTCACAACAATGCAAAAGTAACTGATACACTAGGTCAAATGGAATTTCTACTTTCAATGTTTATGCCATTTCACAGTCTCACAAACTTTGTAGAGGAGTTCCTTCTCCCCCCTAGCCTTACCAGAATTTGTTGTTTCTTTAGTTCTTAATAATAGCCACTTTCACTGGAGTAAGATGTAATTGCACTGTTGTTTTGATCTGCTTCGTAGCTAAAGATGCTGAAAATTTTCCTTGCTTATTGGTCATTTACACTTCTTATTCTGTTAACTTCAATTACCCAGTTTTTGACTAAGTATTTTGAGAGGTCTAATTTTTTCAGTTCTTTGTATATTCTAGATGTTACTTCTCTTTCTAAGAAGTGGCTGGCAAAAAATTTTCCCATTCCTTTGGTTATCTCTTTACTCTCTGTATAACTGTTTTTTTCTAAGACCATTTGTTAAATGGGCTATCTTTTCTACATCATGCTTGTGACCCCTTTGTCAAAGATAAGAAGGCTGAAGTTGCCAGCGGTTGTCCTTGCACGCTCAATTCTATTCGTTTGGTCCACCTATTTTGAGCCACTACTTTGTGGGTTTTTTTTAATTGCTGTTGCTTTTTAATATAACCTGATGTCCAGAATTGTGTTGTCTCCTGATTTTGACTCTGCAGAGCCATGTTTAACTGTTAAATATTCTGTTAAGAAGCTTATGTTTTCAAACATTCCAATATTGACCAACATTTATATTGTTTTCAATTTTCACTCTTTGTAACACATCACTGTGAGGCACATGCTTCGTGTTTTCATAATCTCAACACTGTTCTTGTTATAGAAAAATTCCTGGGAGAGTAAAATCTTTGTATAGACTATGAACACTTGTACTACTTTGATTAAAACATTAGCAAAATGTCATTTTAGATGTCTATTTTAGCAATTTAGGCAAATGGAATAAGATGATTTTTGGATGTGGGGAGAGTGAAATATAACAAAATAAAACAGAATAATATTTGGAATGTTCAATAATATGGAGTAGAAAAAAAAGTTTAAATGAAACATGGAATGGAACTGTGGTGGTTTGGATCTGAAGTGGCCCCCAAAAGCCTTATGTTCCTATGGATACTGTGTAGGGTTGGGAGGTGTGGCCTAGCTGGAAGATAGAGGGTGACTGGGACTTGACCTGGAGGGGCATGTGCTGGTTCCACCCTTCCTCCCAGTCTCTCTGTGTACCACCATGCTGTGAGGATCTCTGCTGCTGGAGCTCTGGCTCTGGCCCTGGCCCTGCTCCAGTCTTTCCATGTGCTTCCATCATTTTCCAGTCACCTACCTGAGAATGGATTGTGACCCTCTGAAACTGTAAGCTACAATAAACCTTTCCTCCCTAAGTTGTGGATGTTGGGTGTTGAGTCACAGCAACAAAAAAGTTACTAAGAGAGAAATTGGTACTAGGGAAGTGGGGTAGTTGCTGTGGCTTTACCTGACAATGTGGTTTGGAAGCCTTTGAAGCCTGTTTGCAGGAGGAATTTAGAAAGGCTTGAGGATGCTGGCTGGAGAAACCTTGGAGAGCTCTGAGCCGAGCTCGATGGGTGGTTCTGGTCAGAGTTCAAAAGACCAGAATGCTGATAGAAGTATAGATTGGAAAGGCCAGGCTCAAATTTCAGATGGGAAGGAGGACTGTATCAGCAAGTGGCCAAAAGCCCACGTGTGCTATGCTCTGGCACAAAGTTTGTCCGCATTTTGCCCTTCTCCAGAGACTTTGAAACAGATTAAGGGCGGTGGACTGTTTACTCTGGTGGAGGAAATCTCAAGGCAGACTGATGTCCAAACTGTCAAACTGTCACATGGCTGCTGTTTGTGGCTTTTAGCCAGCTCTATGGTGAAAGACAGGAGACAACGGCAGAGAAAAATCTTATAGAAGGTTTGCAGAGCCAGGCCAAAATGGCCTGCAGTGGTGAGGCCAAGGAGCACAGGAAAGTTAAAGACGTTAACATTAAAAATAAGCACCATCAAGACCATAGGAAAGGTGCCTGGTGGGCATTTCCAAAGTCTGCAGGACCCCTCCTTTCACTAGCTCAAGGGTGAAGAGACAGGTGTGCCACAGGGCCAAAAGAAAAAAAGACTTTGAGTTTAGTGGCCTGGAAATCAACCATGTAAGAACTTGAAAACTTCTACAGTATTTGTCCAATGGGGGCCAGGCTACTGCTCAAGCCAGTGGCAGACCTTGGCGATGTCCACGCAGTCCTGGCTTTACAGGCTTGCAGAGCGCTGGAGTTGTGGGTTCACGGAGGCTCCCACCCAGGTTTCAGAAGAAGGCCTTGGAGGCCAGGCCGTGTGCCCCTGGGAGGGCAGTGTGTGAAGTTGTAATGGAGAAGCCGAAGGTGCAATAGAGATCCCAGGAATTTGGAGAAGCCAGGGGCATGTACCATCCATGAAGAAAAGCTGCCAGCCCTGACCAGACAGAGAAGATAAAGGTAGCAACCTGCTGCAGTGCCGTATGGGGTGTGGTCACCTGCACCCTTTGGAATGGGCAGTTCTTGCTGCAGTTTTCTCCAGGTGCTAAGCCTGGGACTATAGCATTTAACCCTTGCCCTTCTGGGCTTAGAAATTGTTCTGGCCCTACTGCCTTTTGTCCTCCTATGTCTCCCTTCAGGAATGGAAATATTTACCGTGTGCCATTTTATGTTGGAAGTGCTTAACTCTGGTTTTAACAGGAGCTCAAAGCTGTGTTGGAAGCTCAAAGCTGTGCTGGAACCACTGGGATTTTAGCAACTCTTGGAAAATGACTAATTACAGTTTGCTTAAGGAGGTGGCTATAAGTCTTTTGGGGGTTAGGGGCAGAATGCGGTGGCTTGGATCTGGAGTGCCCCCAAAAGCCTCATGTTCCTATGCATACCGTGTAGGTTTGAGGGGTGGGGCCTGGCTGGAAGGGGCGGGTAGTGGGGGCTTGATCTGGAGGGGTGTGTGTTTGTTCTGCTCTCTGTACCATCATGTTGTGAAGATCTCTGCCCCAGGAGCACTGGCTCTGGCCTGCTCCCACTCCAGCCCTGCCATGTACTTCCATCATTTTCCGGTCACCCGCCTGTGAATGGACTGTGACCTTCTGAAACTGTAAGCTACAATAAATCTTTTCTCCCTAAGTTCTTGATGCTGGGTATTGAGTCACAGCAATGAGAAAGTAACTAAGACAGGGATGAAATGGAGAGTTAGTGGAAAGGAAGTTAATAGAAAATGGAATACAGATTTGAACAGGATATGGAATGGAAATTGAGTAGGATGGAAATCGAATTGAATATGTTGGAAAAATTGAATGCAAAGGATAATGGAAATAAATATATAATGTCATGTGGAACAAAAATATATAAAGGCATGTCCAACTTGTGAACTGCTGGTGTTTGACTCTCTTTTTCATGAGTGAAGAGGAATTATCTTTGGGTACATATAAAATATGTAATATGATTAATACATATAAATAATAAAACCTTAAAATCATAACATAAAAACATGGAAGCAAAAAAATCCCTGTGGGCCTCAGGCTGGACACACCAAAAGAACAGAATATACAATGAAATCAAATGTTAACCAACATACAAGGGAATAAAATTTAAATAAGGGTGTTGAATGAGACATATGCAATCTCATGAAATCGATGGACTATGAAATATGCACTGTAGATTTCAAGAGTCAAGTGAGATACAATTTGAAATGAAGTAGAAAATAGTTTATGAAGGATAAAAATGAATAATGAATGAAAATGAAATAGTAAATACTATAAAAATGAAATACTGATGAAATAGAAATTGTACTTAAATGAAGAATAAATTAATAGGTTGTGTTCTGGTCATTTACTACTCTGTAACTTAGTGTCATGTAACAATGGCATTTGATTATACATATACAGTTACTACAACTAGAATTCACAGGACAGAGAGAGGAGGCTAATCGCTGCTCCATGATGTTGATATTTGGGGTTTCATCTGGGAAAACTCAATGCCTCTGAATTCAAGAGGGAACATAAATCAGTTATGACTTCAAGATTTTGGCTGACTAGAGTGTCTGGTAGATGGTAGTGCTGCTCCCAGGAATGGGGAAGACATGTTTAGTTGAAAGTAACTTTGGAAGACAGTGAAGTCAGTCAATCATTTTGCTGTGAACATGTTGGTTACTACGTTTTGTGTCACTCTCCTAGTCATTTAGGGGCATTAACACTGACTTATTTCATAGATGTTTAATTCTCCAGATCTGCTTTCATCAGTATCATGAATCCAGTTCTACTGTGAGGCACCAGTTCAGTTTAATCTCTGAGATCTTTCCTCTTATCTTCTCTGAAATCTCTCTGGGCCTTATTCATGATCTCTGACTTAATAATAGCTCAAAACTCTACAGAATGTTCCTGGTCTCCACACACACACACACACACACACACACACACACACACACACATTATATAGGACTCAATCTTAGCTACTCACACGAGTGTATGTATATTTTTTCCAATCACTTTGCTATCCAGTGTCTCAAACTTTCTTCTAAAGGAGCCCCTCTCTTCAATTGTGTCCTCATGTGCCCTCTCTGTTTCTTTCATATTTCTCTTTAGAGATAGTGTATATGCATGTGCAGGCTTGTAGAAAAGAAAACTGAGTGGCTTTTGTTTCCCTTATACTTTGTATTCTAAGTGTTGTTAATAAATAATAGTTACTTATATTCAGAAAACAAAAGCTATTTTCATTTTAGAAAACAAATAGCTTTTAATATTGAATTTGAATTTAGCCTATTGTAAGAAACTAGTCTCTCTCTTTCTCCATCCCTCCTTCCCTTTCTCTCTTGCTCTTTCTCTTTTTCTCTAAATATTCATATACTCATGTATATTTATATCGCTCTATCTCTGTTCACCTTTCTATAGCCCTGGATTTATACACTGAACCCTAAGAAGGAGAACATCTCATCATTTGCTAAAACACAGATGAAACTGGTAAACATTGCATTATGTGAAAGAAGCCAGGAACAGAAAGACAAATCTGTATAGAGTCCCTCGTGTGTGGAATGTTGAAAAACAAAGACACACTCAATTGAGACAAGGGTAGTTACCAGGGATTAGGAGGTAAGGAAAAGGGGAAATATGTGTCAAAGTGTATAAACCTTCAATTATAAGACACATATGTACCAAAGATGTAATGTACAGCATGGCAGCTGCCATTTTATTTTTATTTGCCCCTATTTTTGTTAGGATTTATATGTGATACATGATGCTAACATTAAACTTGAGAATTTTGTGCATATATATTGCAACAACTTCAAATTCCTTTCCCCACTAAATTTCTGACCCTCCAAATCCTTCCCTTATCCCCCAGACTCAATATCTCACTTATTTGATTCTATAATTTATTTGTACTCTAGGTTTCTCATATTAGACAGAATATGCAATATTTTATCTTCCAAGTCTGATTCTCTTCACTAAGTCCATTTTACCTACAAATGATTAATGTTTCTCTGCTGTGGCAGAGGAGTACTTTGTTGTGTATATAGACCACATTTTTTAGTCCATTAGTCTATTACTGGATATTTGGCACCTCCCATAATTTAGCTATTATTAGTTTTGCTGCTATAAGCATGGGTATACATGTATCTCTGTTATATGGTGCTTTTAACTCTTTTGAGAAAATACCCATAAAAGATACTTCTGAGTCGGATGGGGTATCTATTTTTATTTATTTGAGGAATCTCCACAGTGGTCATATCAGTTTACGGTACTACCAGCAATGGGGAAGAGTTCCCTTATTCCCCACAACCTCTCAAACCTCTCTGTCATCTATTGCTATTTCAGTTCATGACATATTCCATTCGCCCTGAGGCAAGATGGTATCTAAATGTTGTTTTGATCTGAATTCCTCTAATGTGTGAGGATGTTGGACTTGTGAATTTCATGGCCATTTGTACTTCATCTGAGAAATGTCTACTCATTTCAATTGCCCATTTTAATTGGGTCTTTGATTTTGAGGGATCTATTTTTCTTCAGTTCTTTGTATGTTCTAGTTATGAGACTCCTGTCCGAGGTTTAGGTGGTTTAAAAAAATTACATTTAATCAGTTCTTTCTTCACTCTGTTAATTGTTTCCTTTGCTGTACAAAAGCTTCTTAATATAATCCCATTTGCTGATTCTGTGCATTATTTTTTGTATCAAGTATCTTAATGAGAAAGCCTATGCCCATGCATATATCTTCAAGAATTTTACCTATTTTGTCCTCTAGGAAGTTCAGTATTCTCATGTTAATATCTAGGTCTTTAATCCGTTTTGATTTGATTTGGGTACATGGCAACAGGTGTGTGTCTAGATTCATTCTTCTGCATGTGTATAATCAGTTCTCCCAGCACCATTTAATAAAGAAGCCCTCCTTTCACCAGTATATGTTTTTGACCCCTTTGTCAAAGATAAGGTAGCTGAAGATATTTGAGGTTGTCTCTGGATCTTCTGTTCTGTTCTTTTTATGTCAATACTAAAATTTTTTATATTACTGTTGCTTTGTAATATGGCTTGCTGTCTGTGATTGTGATGCCACCAGCTCCTGTCGCGTTGCTCAGGATTGCTTTGGCTACTCTGGGTCTCTTTTGGTTCCATATGAATTTTAGGAATGTTTTTTCTAGTTCTGTGAAAACATGTTGCTGGCATTTTAATAAGAATTATGTTGACTCTGTCTACCCATTTGGCAGTACAGCCATTTTAACAATATTAATTCAGCCTATCCAGGAGCATGAGATGTCTTTACATTTTTTAATGTTCTCTTCAATTTCTTTTTTCAGCGTAATGTGGTTTTCTTTTTCCATATATATATGATATTTGCATTGAGCTTGAGTATTTTGTGCACACATATATCCCAGAAAAATTACAAATCCTTCCCCTCTCCCTTTCCAACCCTTCCACACCTGCCCCCCCCCCAACTCCCATTTATTTCTGTGAAATGACTGATCTGGATCTCTCATATTAGAGAAATCATTCGATACTTAACGTTCCACATCTGACTCATTTCACCAAGTATGATGGCCTCAAGTTGCATCCATTTACCTACAAATGCCTCAAACCTATCTGTTTTTATAAACCAGTAGTATTCCATTGTGCACAAATACCACAATTTATGTATCCTTTGGTCTATTGATGGATATTTGTTTTCCACATTGTATCTATTGTTAATTGTACTGCTATAAACATGGGTATACATGTATCTCACTTATATGATGCTTCTTAACTCTTTTGGAAAAATTCCCAGAAGTAGCATTGCTGGATTGAAACGGATATTTATTTCCAATCTTTTCAGAAACTTCCATACTGCTTTCCATGGTGGTTGTACCAGTTTACATTCCCACCAGCAGTGTAAGAGCGTTACTTTTTCCCTGCAGCCTCACTAGCACTGATTGCTCTTTGAGTTCTTGATATACACCAGTCTCTCTACCTTAGTGATGGCTATATTTGCATAATGTAGTTTTCATTGCAAAGGTCTTTCAATTTTTGTAGGATTATAACTAGTTATTTAAAATTTTGAGAAACTGTTGAGAATGGAATTGTTATTTCAGTTCTTTCTCAATGAGTTTATTGTCAGTGTAGAGGAATGCTACTTACTTTTTGAACTAATTTTTATCCTGTAACTTGACTGAATTTGTTAATTAGTTCTAAGAGTTTCTTGGTGGAGTTTTTGGGGTCTTGTACGTAAAAAGCCATATAATCTGAAAATAAAGAGCTTAACTCCTTCTTTTCCAACATGTATTCTTATTTCATTCTCTTGCCTGATTACTCTGGCTAGGGGTTCAAGTACTGAACCCCTGAATACTGAATACTGAATAGGAGTAGTAAGTGTGGATAGCTTCGTCATGTCCCTGATTTAAGGAGAAATGCTTCCAATTTTTCCTCATTTGGTATAATGTTGGCAGTGGCATTATCATAAACGATTTCTATCAGTTTGAGGTAAGGTTCTTCTACACTCATTTTCCTTAGGGTGTTTACCATAAGTGGATTTTGTATTTTGTCTAAGGCTTTTCTGTGTCTATTGAGATGATCATGTGATTATTGTTCTTTTATGTGATGTATTATATTAATTTGTTTTGAATCATTATTGCATCTCTGAAAATGAAGCCAAATTATTCCTTTTGATGATTTCTATTCACCAGTATCTTATTGAGGGATTTTGTGTCTATGTCCATTAAAGAGATTACCCTATAGTTTTCTTTCCTGGTTAAGTCTTTGTCTGATTTTGGTATTAGGGTAATGCTAGCTTCCAGAAATGAGATTGGAAACATTCTTTCTCTTCCAATTTTATGAAGAAGTTTGAGAAACATTGGTGTAACTCTTCTCTGAAGTACTTGTAGAATTCTGCTGTGAATCCATCCAGTCTTGGGCTCTCTTTGTAGGTGGAGACTCTATTAACAGACTCAATTTCCATTCTTGTTAGGGGTCTATTCAGGTTTTTTTATGTTTCTTGGTTCAATTTAAGTATTTTGTGTGCATCTAGACATTTATCTGTTTGTTCCAAATTCTCCAATTGTTTGGAGGATAAGTTTTCACAATAGTTCCATATAATTCTCTGAACTTCTGCAGTGTCTGCTATAATTTCATCATTTTCATTTCTAATTGCATTGATATGGGTTTTTTTCTTCTTTTTCTTAGTTTAGCTAGAGGTTTATCCAACTTGCTAATTCACTCAAGGAACTAACTATTTGATTCTCTGATCTTTTGTATTGATTTATTTTTAATTTCATTAATTTCTACTCTGATCTTTATAATTTTTCTTCTGCTACTTCTGGCTTTATTCTTGTTTCTCTTGAGGTGTATTGTTACACTGTTTACTTTGGATTTCTCTGTTTTATAATTTATGTATACATTTCTATATATAAATTTATGTATAAATTTTCTATATATTTCTGTATTTTATGTTTTATAATTTATGTATGAATTTCTACAAATTTCTCCTTAGCATTGTTCTCATTGTGTCACATGGGTTCTGGCATGATCTTCTTCCATTGTCACTTGACTGTAGTAACTTTTTTTATTTCTTCTCTGGTTTCTTTTGTGACCCATTGTTTGTACAATAATTATTATTTAGTCTTCATGTATCTATATAGCCTCTTTCATTTCTTTTGCTATTAATTTCTACTTCTATTCTGCTATGACCTGAAAGTATCATGGAATTATTTCAGCTTCTTTGTATTTATTTAAACATGCCTTATGGCCTATAATATTGTCTATTTTGGAAAGTGTCCCATGTACTGGTGGGGAAAAGTGCATTCCCTCGATGTTGTTTGGAACACGCTATAAAATATCACTTAAGTCCAATTGTTCTATGGAGTGGTTCAACTTTCATATTTTTTGTTGAATTTTTGTCTACTTATCCTGTCTATCTGTGATAGTGGGAATTTAAGTCCCCTCCTATGATTGTATTGAGGCCTATTTATCTTGAAAATTGGGTGACCCCAGTGTTGGATATATATCTATACTGATAGTTGTGACTTTTTCCTATTGGATCATTCCCTTAACCAGTATATAATGTCCATCTTTGTTTCTTCTGCTTTGTTTTGGCTTGAAATCTGCTGTGTCTGATAATCGTGTGGCTACCTCTGCTTGTTTTCTGGGTCCAGTTCCATGAATTATTGACTTCTATCCTTTTATTTTCAGTCTATGTGTTTCTTTAGGGGTAAAGTGTTTCTCTTGAAAGCAACAAATTGTTGTTTTTTGATTGATCAGCCAATCAGTGTCTTTTGATGTTAATTGAGACATTAACATTGAGTATTATGATAATGGTATATTTGCTATATCCTGTCATTATGTTGTTTCAATGTTGATGATTTGTTCTACACTGTTGTTAGTTCATTCTTCTCTTTTTGTTGTTTCCTTTTCTCTGGGATCTTTGGTTAGTCTAGCTGTCCATGTCTAGGATTCCCTGAAGTATTTTGTGCAATACTTGTCTAGTGTTGATGAATTTCTTTAGATTTTCTTTATCATGAAAAATTTTAACTTTTCCCTTGATTTCGAAGAATCGTTTTGCTGAATGTAACAGTCTGGATGGGCATTTATGTTCTCTTAGCATTTGAATGATGTTGCTCTGTGATCTTTTCTTTAAGGTTTGTGTTGTGTGAAATCTGCAGTTATTCTAATGAATAATCTTTGTAAATTACTTTCTATTTTTCTCTTGCAGCTTTTATATTCTCTCTTTAGATTGAGTGCCTAGGATATTGATTATGATGTGTCATGGAGAGGCTCTGTTGTTGTCGAGGTTATTTGGTATTCAACATGCCTAGAGTAGCCCAATGTTAATTCCTTTTCTTAGATTTGGGAAATTTTCTTTTATAACTTCATTGAACATACCTTTTAAAACTTTTGCACTGTTTTCCATTTTCTCTTGCACTCCCATAATTCTTAAGTTGTTACTCTATGACTCATCCACCAATTGTTGCACCCAGTGTCTTTCTTATCTTTTTGATTTTTGGTCACCTCTGACGATATGGTCCAGTTTGTCAGCCTTATCTTCAAGAGCAATAATCTACCTTCAAAATACGTTAGCTATTTCTCATGTTTTTGAGTCAGTTTTTCATATTCTGGAGTACAACTTTCCACCTTCCTATTTCTCTACTCAAATCTTTGATTTCTTCCATTGCCTCCTTATCTCTTCATATGTGTCTTCTTTACAATCATAACAATTTTTGTCTATAAGACTGTTGTTTCTTCGGTTATGCCCTCTTTTAACTTTCTGAGCTCTCCTGCATTTGTTTTAGCAGCTCTTGTTTGAGCTGTTTGGCCGGCACTTCTACTTGATTTTTTCTTCTTTTTCTATTGGTTCTGCTACTTCAGGACCCATAATATCAGCTTCTCAGAAGCTAGGCCTTTTGCTAGTGATTTATTGCCTTGTTTTCTCATGGTACTGTTGCCATGGGTTGTACATCAAGTAGTGTCATCGGACTCTTTACTATTCAAATTTTTCTGTTAGAATATTTTATTTGTCGGAGTTCATTCAGACTTTAGTATTTATGTCTGTTTTTAGCTTGATTATCTAATTATTTTTGGAGCCTTCTCAATGGCCAACCTTCTGCTGGTTATCTAATCTCCTTCTCTTTTCAGTGAAGGAGGAATAAATTACAGAATCATGTGGTCTGCAGACAAAATATTTGTTGGCATGAATTAGAAATCAAGATCAATGTCTATGCTATCATCTACAATCTGAATAAAGATTTACAATAATATTGTAATCTAAGACTAACAAATTATTGACAGAACCTAACAATCAGTTTAATAGAACTATTTTACCCTCAAAATTAAAAGGCACAGTCCACACACATGAATGTACCTATCTAAGTAAGCCTAATATTGACAGATCAGAATGTTCCACTGATAACAGTATTATATCACAGTCACTAATAAAACAGTCTTTTGTATTGCTTACCTAGGCTGAACCAAACAACTAGAAGCTATCACCCTTGGCTCCTAGTGCCAGAATTTAGAGCCTTTTGTGTTCTACTATCAATTTGCCTCCTCAGGTGGACCTGGTAAGTTTTCCTTCTGGGCCACAGACCTCCCCTGCTTTAAGTCAAGAGTCCCAAAAGTTTATTCTAAGCTGGTTTCATGTAGGATCTGATCTGTTTGGGATGCCTTGTTTGTTTTCCTTTCAAAGTTTGGTTTAAGGTATCCTTTGTATGCTTTGAGAGCATTTTCTCTGATTAGTCTGTTTGGTTTTCTAGTTTTCTGACTGTACAGTTTGATTTGGTTTGGTTTTGGTTTTGCCTTAAAATCTCTGTTGTATAGACATTTGGTTGCAACCACTAGTTTTGTTTTTGGTTTATTTTCAAAACATTGCTTTGATAATTGATAATTGGCCTTTGTCTCCTAAAATTTCTTCAATGAATGGTTCTATTTCCCAGCAGCAATCTTGTGTATAGTACTACCCAGAGTGTAGGAAATTTATGACTGTCTGAGAAGGCACTGAAGAGAATGGGCACGTATCCTCTAGCTCATCAGCGCGATGACCAACAGCCCCATAGGAAACTATAGTAACAAACCTTGTTCATGGGTTAGAAGGAATTTATTGGTTCACCCAAGAAGGGATTGGTCACCTAGTGACTTGAGATTCTTATGTTTCCAAAACAAAACATACAAGACAAACCGAAGACACATGTCTTAGGCAGAGGCAGAGGTGGAGGCAGCTCCTCACAGTACTGTGAACAGAAAGACAAGTCTGAGAGGAAGGGAGAAGGTTGCATTTATCCTCCGAGGTCAGGTCTGCCACATGCCTGTCTTTCACCACACACATGTCTTAGGATGGAGCCAATTTTAGGGTAATACCTAAGAGCGGTGCTTCTAAAAAGCAGCACAGAAAATGGCCCAAAACATATATCCCTCAGTAGCACAAAACAACTTACAGTTCTCAAGAAAATGAAAAATAGAAACTCTAGGAAGAAGAAAACTTAGGTGACAAACTGCCATCTAAAACTCCAGTCAGCTTTATGTTTTACAGTTATAGAAATTCAACTTGCAAGTAATTGAAAAAATGAGGAAATCGAAACTAACTTCATAGTTCCCTCAGTGGGGAAACTTAGCTCCAAAATTGGTGATATATTTTTTTGCACACAAAACCTAAAAGCCCTAAAAGAGAAATGATAGCATATTTTAATTGAGATGTAAACGCATTAAAAATCAGAAAAACTACTGCAACTTGGCCAATACATTTTAAAAAGTGCACTCTATGAGTTTCCTCTGTTTATCTGCTGTTAATCTGTGTTTAGACAATTAGCTTCAGGCACACAAGACGAGTAAGAAAGATCCTTCAAACAAAATACACCTGCATGAAATTTAATTGGCTTTAATTTTTCCTTGATAGACAGGTAACTTCTCTAGTTCCTCTGCCCCAGAGATGTGTGTGTGTGTGTGTGTCTTAAATAATTTGATATAATTAAGTTATTGAACTAAAGTTATAAAATGCAAATAGTCTATTTATGGTCAATGACAGTTTTTGTCTTGTCTTACAGGTAAAAATAAAATTAGTCGTGTGCTGTGTTGTGGTTTGGATTGGGACTATCCCCCCAAAAGCCTCAGGTATTTGGATACAATGCATTATCTGTGGAATCATGTGCTGTTAGGAGATTGGGACCTGGTTTGGAGGGGTGGATTATGGGCATGTCATAGATTTTAGGTATGTGTGGTGGAAGACAGGCATGTGGCAGATTATCGATTATAGGCATATGGATTAGATTACAGGTGTGGGAGATTATAGATTGCAGGTGTGTAGTGGGGGCTTAAGCCCTACAGGGGCAAAACACTAAGGCTGTATCCAGAAGGGGTGGAACGCTGGGACCTGACCTCGGAGGATAAATGCAACCTTCTCCCTTCCTCTCAGACTTGTCTTCCTGTTCGCAGTGCTGTGAGGAGCTGCCTCCACCTCTGCCTCTGCAACATGATTCCACTGTTGCTGGCCAAGCACAAATGGACTGTGACCTTCTGAAACTGTGAGCTAAAATTAACTTTTTCTCCCTAGATTTATGTATGTTGAGCAGTCCATCACAGCAACAAAAAGTAAGTAAAACAAGCTGGAATGTAACTCAGTGGTTAAGATGCTTGTCTGGGGGCTAGATTAGTTGTTAGAATGCTTGCCTAGCAAGAACAAGGGACTACGCTGATTTCCCAGCACCACATAAAGATCACCTCCATGTGATGGTGCAGGCCTGTAATCCCTGCACTA
The DNA here is from genome assembly GCA_004027205.1 of Ctenodactylus gundi. Lineage (NCBI taxonomy): Eukaryota > Metazoa > Chordata > Mammalia > Rodentia > Ctenodactylidae > Ctenodactylus > Ctenodactylus gundi. The sequence continues at coordinate 61,681 of PVKB01005196.1, forward strand.
AGGACGCTAAAACGAAAGAATTGCCATAAGTTTAAAGTCAATGTAGACAAGTGAAATTCTATTTCAAAAATAATAATTTTAAAATGCTTTGGATATTAACAAAAGCTACAAAGATATTTGTTTAATTTAAATAAAACATATGGTTTATTTGGAATTGGCATAAAACACTGAAGGCCTTTTGCTGAAAATCTGTATGTTCTTTACTGCAAGCTTATTATAATGTATTAGAGTTCAACTTACAAGTTTCAAGTTATTTATGTGTCCTCAATAACACTTAAGGTTAAACTAACTTAAAAAAAAAAGAGGAACCTTCCCTTTAATAGTTTCTTTTGTGTTTTTCAATAAATGTTGCTGAGTTTTAAATATCTAAAAATAATAAATATTAATTGTTTACCAAAAGTCATAAATTTGTTGTCAAAGATGAAGGATAAGCTGTAGTATCTAGTCCCTCCCACTACTAAGAAAGAGACACAGTGCCTAGTAGAACTACTTGGATTTTGGAGACAACACATTCTTTACTTGAGTGTGTAATTCTGACCCATTTTTTAAGTGACTTGGATACCTGCTAGTTTGAGTGGAGCCCAGAACAAGAGAAGGTTCTGTAGTAGGTCCAGAACCTTCTATACATACTGCTCTGGCATTTGGGCCACATGATCCAGCAGATCCAGTGATACTTGTCATGATTTGAATCTGGAATCTCCTTTTAAAGGTGACTGGATCTTCAGAGGTAGTTGCATCAGTAGATTATTTATTTCCTGTGCTGTTAAGAGTTGGGACATGGTCGGAAGGGGCAGATTACTGGGGAATGACCTAGAAGGGAATACTTTCCTTGCTAGGCTGCCCTTTGCTTTTCTTTTTCTATATCAGCCATGGAAGAAACATCTTATCTCCGGTTAGGGTTCTACCATGTCCTTCAGCCACTGCCAGTTGCCCATGAATGGACTGGGACCTTCTGAAATTGTGAGCTAAAATAATTTTTTCCTTCCCTATATTATAGATGTTGGGTATTGTGTCACAGTGTTAAGAAAGTAACTAAAGCAGAAATCGGTACCATGGAAGTGGGACCATTGCTGTCACTTTAACTGACCATATGGTTTAGAAGCCTTTGAAAGTAGTTTTCAGAAAGAAATTGGAAAAGTTTGGAGAACCTTGATAGAGAAGGCTTAAAAGTCTATAAACTGAACTTAATGGAATATCCAAGTCCAAGTTTAGAAGAGTGAAATGCTGATAAAGTGCAAATTGGAAAGGCCAGAATCAAGGGGTTTCAATGGGAAGGAGGGCTCTATTGGCAATTAGTCTAGAAATCATGGATGCTACACTATGGCAAGAAAAATGTGTTGCATTTTGCCCCAGTCCTGAGACTTTGTCTGAAACTGAGATCAAGGGTGGTGGGCTAATTTATCTGCCCAATGTTTGAGCTGTCACGTGAGTACTGCTTGCAGCTTTTAGCTACATCTGCACTGAGAATCAAAACGCAGCAGAGAAAAATGTTGGCAGTTTTGCCAGAATGAAAGCAACCACAAAGTTGGAGCAAAAGAATGCATAGCTGTTGAGATTGGCATTAAAAAGTAGCCAAGTTTCAACTGAGGGCATAGCTCATAGATCGAACTCAAGAAACATGAGCCTAAATCTGGTCCCTCGGCTGGGTGTAGTAGTGCATGCCTATAATCCCAGAACTCAGGAGGCTGAGGCTGGAGGATTCCCATGAACTCAAGGCCAGTAAGTTCAAGACCAGCCAGAATGGCAGAGCAAGATCCTGTCTCAAAAGAAAAACAAATGTAGCCAAGTACCTTATATCAGGACAATAGAAAAGACGCCTTAAGAGAAGCTCAGGAATCATCTAGACTCCACATTTTACCAGCTCAAAGAAGTAAAAGCCAAAGGCTTCTCTTTGAAAAGAGTGGCCCAGGGCACTCCATAGGGGTGCACAAAGAAGTCTTTGCTAGAGTTCAGCCATCCAGGGTATAGCCATCCAAGTGCCAAGCGGCCACTGCAGCCATAGTCTTGAGCCAACAAGCAGACCTTGGGTTCATCCACATGATGCTGGTTTCACAGGCATGCAGGAAGCAAAAGTTGTGTGGTCATGGAGGCTTCCACCCGGATTGCAGAAGACGGTCTTGGAGACTAGTCCGTGTGCCCCTGAGAAGGCAGTGCATGAAGTTGTGACTGTGAAGCTGAAAGTGCAGTGGAGATCTCCAGAATTTGGAAATGCCAGGTACTTTGGATGATTGCTGAGGAAAGCCATAGGCAGTGAACAGAGTCACTCCAAGAAAGAGGCCATCACATTTGCATCAGGCAATGCCATAGGGGCAGAGCCACCCAAGACTTTTGGAGCTCACAACTTGCCATTGCTAGACATGGTGCTACAGGATTTAATGGAGCTACAGAATTAACATTTGCCCTACCAGGTTTCAATCTTGGTTTGATTTCTTTCTGTTTTCCCACTCCTCCTTTTTGGAATGGAAAGTTTACCCCTTGCCATTGCATGTTGAAAATGTGTAACTTTTCTTTGATTTTTACAGGGTCTCACAGCTACGAGTTTACCATTACTCTAGGAGGAAATTTTGGACTTGGACATCATAGCAGTGCTGGCGCTGTTGAAATTGTGGCAACTCTTATTTAGAGATGGACTAACTGCACTTTGCATAATAGGATAGACATGCGTCTCTTAAGGGCCAGGGGTTGAATGATGTGGCTTGGATCTGGAATATGCTCCAAAACTTTCCTGTGCCTAGAAGGTGATTGGATCCTGGAAGTCAACTGTATCAGTGGTTTAAACCATTGATTTCCTGTGCTGCTAAGAGATGTGGCCTGGTCAGAAGGGGCGGATCACCAGGGCATGATCTTGAAAGGTGAACCTCCTTCACTAGCTCCACTCTACTCTCTCGTTTTCTTGACCACCATCGAATGAACTGCTTTTCTTCAGCCCTTTAGCCATGGCCAGCTACCCAAGAATGGACTCAGACCTTCTGAAGCTGTGATCTAAAGTAAACCTTTCTTCTCTTAAGTTATTGGTGTTGGATATGGTGTCCCAGTGACAGGAAAGTAACTAAGACAGTACTTGGGATATCAATGGCAGATAAGTATGCTGTTTGAAGCCTCTGGCAGGCCCCCCTAGGTGAATCATAGCAGAGGCCCTTAGGATTTATGAGTAAATTGTTGCCACCATCGACAAGCAACTACCCTCCTTTCAAGCAATAGGTCCTGGTCAGCTACTGGGCCCTAGTGGAAACTGAATGTTTGACCATGGGATACCAGATTGCCATGTGACCTGAGCTGCCTATTATGAACTGGATGCTATCTGATTCACTAAGTCATAATGTTGGATGTGCACAGCAGCAGTTCGTCATTAAATGGAAGTGGTATATAGGTCTTTAAGCCCAAGTAGTTCAAAATGTACAAGTAAATTACATGAAGGAGTGGTCCAAATACCCTTAGTTCCCACTTTTGCTATATTGCCTTATGTCCCCCATCATGCACCTATGCCCCCATTGGGTGCACTCTACGATGTGTTGACAAAGGAAGAGAAGACTAGAGCATAGTTTCCAGATGGTTTTGTACATTATGCAGGCACCACATGCAGGTGAACAGCTGTAGCACTAAAGCACCTTTCTAGAACATCTCTGAAGGACAATGGTGAGGGGAAAGCTCTGGGAAGTGTACTGGTCATATGTTCTGTTTTGAAGAACAAACAGCTAGATGCATAACTGTACCCATACATGGATTGTAGCCAATGGTCTAGCTGGTTAAGTACGTGGGTGGAACATTAACTGTAAAGTAACTGGAAGCAGAAGAGAACTTAAATAATCAAGTGGATAGGATGACCCATTCAGTGGTAGCAATCAATCTTTTTTCTCAGCCACCCCTGTCATTGCCTAATGATCTCATGATCAACGTGGCCACATTGGTAGGGACAGAGGTGACATACATGCTCAGCAACATGGACCTCAACTCACCAAGGCAGATCTGGCTACACCGGGTCCTGATACACCTTGGGGTGATCTGCCTGCAATCTGGTGGCTATTTGATTATATTGGGCCATTTACATCACAGAAAGGGTAGTACTTTGTGCTTATGGGAAGAGATACCTACTCTAGATATGAATTTACTTTTCCTGCATGTCTTAGTTACTTTTACATAGCCGTGACTCAATATCCAACATGCAACATTTTAGGGAGGAAAGATTTATTTTAGCCCACAGTTTCAGAAGATCACAGTTGGTTCATGGGTGGGTGGCTGGATAATGATGGAATCACAAGGCAAGGCTTGAGGCATGTCTAGGCCCAAAGCTGGAGGTAGAGACTAAGGTCTGTGAACAGCATGGCACAACAGAGACAAGTCTGTGAGGAAGGATGGACCCAACCAGGTCCCATCTCCCAACAGTACACGGTATCCATAGATACATGAGACACTGGGGGACATTTTCAGATCCAAACCACAACACTACATGTAAGGCTTCTGCCAAAACTATCATCTGGGAGCTTACAGAATGTTTCATCTGCTTTCACGATATTCAACACAGCATTGTTTCTGACAAGGGAACACACTTCATGCCCCCCCTCCAAAAAGTGTCACAATGGATTCATGCTCATGAAATTCATTGATCCCACCATGTTCCCTATTATTCAAGAAGCAGGTGGACTGATAGAACAGTGGAATGAAAAATGCAATTACAGTGACAGCTAGGTGGTAATACTTGGCAGGGTTGGAGCAAGGCTCTCTAGAAGACTGTATGTGCTCTGAATCAGTGTCCAATGTATGATACTCTTTTTCCCATTGCCTACATTCATAGGTCTAGGAATGAAGAGATAGAAATGGGACTGGTACCATTCACCATTCCTCCTAGTGGGCAACTAGCAAATTTTTTGCTTCCTGTTTCCACAACTTTATGCTCTGCAGGCCTAGAAGTATTGGTTTTGGAGTGGGGAAAGATTATACCAGGAGGCACAACAATTTCATAGATTTGGAAGATAAGACTTCTCTCTTGTCATTTTGGGCTCCTTGTGCCCCTGAGCCAACAAGCTAAAAAGTTAAGATGTAAGAGGGTTGATTGGTGTAGACAACCAAGAAGAAACTCAACTAGTACTCCACAATGGACATAAGGATGAATATGCTTAAATGCAGGAGATCCCTTAGCATCTCCTAGTATTACCATGCCCTGTTATTCAGGCTAATGGGAAAATACAATGGCTTAATTCAAGCAGAATGGCAAATGACTCAGGGTCTTCAGAAATGTAGGTATGGGTTATCCCACTGGGTAAAGAACACGACCTGCTGAGGTGCTAGCTAAAGGCCAAGGGAATGCAGGGAGAGTAGTAGAGAAAGGTAGTTATAAATATCAGCTATGTTAACATGAGCAGTTACAGGAACACGGATTACAACTGTCACGATTATTTCCCATGTCATCAATATGCATGTACACATATATGCATATATTAAGCAGACATCTTTCTTTGTGACATGGCACTAATTGATATAATATTGATCCCTAAGCATTGTTAAATCTACACTAAAATATTAAGCTATGAAATATCAGGAGAAGAGTAAGCATCACCCAAAAGAGAAAACTCAGCCTTCTCTTCTGGAGACAGACATAGTGGGTTTCTGCTTGTATGCATGCTAGGCATAATTATAAATGGCTATTGTATTTGGAGATTAAATATGATTTAAGGAGATATATCTGGTTGTCAAGTTGACAAGGGGTGGATTGTTAGCATTAATTATGCTTTGTCATCTTAATGAATTAAGAAAATTCCAGCAGACAAGCAGTATACAGTTGTGAGTGGTTCTGTGAATGGTTGACATGTAGGCTAGCAAACCGAGGGAAGAAGACTCAGCCTGGGTGTGGGTGGTACCCACAAACAGGGTTGTAACCTGGATAGATCAAAAAAGGGAAAAACTTTTTTTAAGTTTTCCATTTTGGAAGAATTCTAGTCTTTGCTATCAACTTTGGACATTGATCTCCAGCACAGAATCACACCAGTGATTCTAGAAGTAAGCTTCCAGGGCTTTGACCTGGTGTTGCATCATACTTTTCATCCTTTCTTCTGAGAACCTACTGGTTCCTTGGCTTTCCCCCACGTAGAGACAGCAGTTTTGGACTCTCCTCACAGATGGTCATTTTGATTTTTCTCCCTGTGACCTATAAGCCTATCTAATAAATTCCTTTGCATAATTTTGCACGTGTGTGTGTGTGTTCATTTCCTCTAGAAACAGTTAAGTAATACAATCTGGTACCATACACACAAAAGCTATCTAATGATTTCTATACAGGTGGCATCTACACATGAACTCTAGACTAGAATGTGAGTTGTTTTCTGACAAGTATCGAGGAAAGACTGAATAAATGAATATTTTATATGTGACATATTAAGACCTTTTGATGAATAAATTGGTTATTTCTACATATAGCCATTAAAATCACAGAATTTTATTACTTAAATATGGTTGGAAAGGAAAATTTATATCATGAATTCAAGGGGAAAACAGTCTCACTCGTCACTAAATGTAACAAAAATGAATGTGATAAAAATTGGATGGTTATTCTTTCGAAGTAAAAATCTGAAATGCATCTTACAACTCTCCCCCTAAATGAATACTTCAGATATATTCCCTTATTCTCACTAGGTCTTTCGGAACACATATTATTAATCTGCCTTTTGGATGAAATGAGTGAGAACAATGGGCCCATAGATACAAAGCTGGAATATGTGACAGACAAGGTAGAAAAGTTGAGAGAAGAGAATCAGTGGTTCTCATATACATCGACCCTGCTGCTTCTCCTCTTCTCCATGTTCATGGATCCAATCCTCAAAGCATTTCGCTCTACCCCTTTCTAACACTCACGGCAGCTTTTCATCCCAGAGTCCCCTCCCAAGATCCCAGTATCCCCAATATTTACTCCGGACTCTTTTAAAAAATCTGTAGTTGTACCTGTTTCAACTTCTGCCATAAAACTAAGTGGCGCAGGCCTGTAATCCCAGCACTCTGGGAGGGGAAGGCAGAAGTTGGATCCCAGCCCGGGCATCTTAGTGACTTAGTGAGACCATCTCTCAAAGTGAAAAATAAAGCTAAGCTAGGGATCTAGCTCAGTACAAAGGCCCCAGGCTCAATCTACAACCCTATGGGAACAAAAGAAATAGAAAACCTAAAGGAAAGAAATCCACAGAGGGTTAAGATTTTTTTTCATATGAGAAGCCCAAAATATAAATAATTTAAAGAGCAAAATAAAAGCCAGAGGATATAAGACACACAGGCAGATTGTGGAAATGGGAAGAGGAGCTAGAGATGGGGGGAAGCGAAAGAGTGGGGAGGGAGAGAAAGGGAGGAAGATGCGATATGTGTACGTACCGATCACCCAAGATGAGTGTAATTGTTATGTACTACAAGGGTACATTGAAACTTTGTATTTGTCCTGTTTAACCTGATTTATTGTTCCGTTTGGAGGTCATTTTTGTTCCTTTTATTTTCAGTATCAGGAATTGTGCCAGGACCCCAGACATACTGGGAAAGCACCTGTCTTAGTTACTTGTTGGTCACTGTGACTCAACACTCAACATCCACAGCTTAGGGAGGAAAGATTTACTGTAGCTGACAGTTTCTGAAGGTCTCAGTCCATTCACAGGTGGGCGGCTGGAAAATGATGGAAGCAGATGGCAAGACTGGAGGGGGGCAGGGCCAGAGCCGGAGCTCCAGCGGCAGAGATCTCACAAGGGTGGAGCAGAGAGAGAGGGTAGGAGAAAGGATGGAACCAACACACGCCCCTCCAGGTCAAGTCCTAAGTTTCCACACCCTCCAGCCAGGCCCTACCTCCCAACCCTACACAGTACCCATAGGAACATGAGGCTTTTGGGGGACACTCCAGATACAAACCACGACAGTACCTTACCACTGAGCCACACCCCAGCCTTGAGGACAGAGACTTGAAGGGACTTTCATCTGGGTTTTCTCCTAACTCTAACACTTATTGCTCTTTAAATTTGTAACATCTTTACAAACTTTCATTTTCTCAATGCCACTTAGAAGAGGTAATGTAGTATAGAAATAACAACGGTTAGCATATAATAAGTGCATATGGGTGGTGAGCACTTTCGATTGTTTCCTGTTGCTCTAGGAGCAAAAATTCAAATGAAGTTTTGGTCTCAAGTGCGCAAAGCTGAGTATCTAGCCAGCGGTTTATAATCACTATCTCAAGAACTGTCATTCATATTTTCTTGACATTAAACCTAGGCAAAATGCAATTCAGAAGATAAATTCACATATTTGTGAAAAATAAGAGAAAATAAGACTATATGCCTTTTGCATTCTTATTAAGTTCTCGCTTGCCCAAGATCCTATCCCCTCCCATTATCTTATTTGAGAAAGAGATACATTCTGGAATACACCTCACAGGGATGCTGGTGAGGAAGCCGAGGGTTTGAGTAAGCCATTCTGGGCCATATGTTCTCCACTTGTGAAATGGTTATAGAAGTTTTTCAGCATTTTACGTATAGTAAAGGAAGAAGAATAACATGCCTTCTTATATATCAAAGAGTCAGCAGAAGCTAGGTCTTGTCAGTTCTTCCTGGAACTTAGAAGTGAATCAATGTATTGAGCCAATATCTTTTTTCTGCACCACCGTAGACAGACAGAAAAGTTTTTCTCTGAAAGAAACAAGTTTACAAATTCCACAAGCAATTATTGAGAGTGGCCTCCAAGATCCTATCATAACCTTCATGCCTTTCTCCATATAATAAGAATAAGGACCCTAGGTGAGGGGTGTAGTGAGTAGAGTGGATGTCACCACCGTGTCTCACTAAAACAGACTTTAAATATTTATTTGTTAGGGCTAGAGGAATGGTTCAGCGGTTAAAGCACTTGCAAGCTCTAATGTTCAAGCACTAAGTACCCAAGTTTGATTCCCCAGCACCACTTAAGCTGGGTGTGGTGGTGCATGCCTGTAATCCCAGCACTCAGGAGGCTGACTGTGATTTTAAGGCCAGCCTGGGCTCCCTAGTGAGTTCAGGACTAGCTTGGACTACAGAGTGAGACCTTGTCTCAAGAATTTTATCTGTTTATTTTTATTATTTATTTTATTTTGCAGAGCTGAGTATTGAACTCAGAGCCTCAGGAAGGCTAGGTAAGTACTCCACCACTGAGCCCCATCCTCATCCCTGGAATTTAAGTTTTTGAAGTAGTTGTCATAGGTTAGGCTGTAAAAGATAAAATAAACAGTGACTTCGTAGAGGTAGACATGAGAAGATCTGGCAATCTGTGGATGAAGTGAAGATCCCAGGTACAGAAATCCAAATAAGCATCTTGTGGGGTCTGAGAGAAATCCTCATCATCATGCAGAGGCAATTTTCTGTCTGTGGAAGCCCAAGGCACATGCCCCGTCATCAGAGAGCGATCCCAGTCAGGATTCTCACATCTCTGGTACTTCTGGTCTCACATTCAGGCAAAACAACATTAGCCACGAAAAGAGATACTATCTTCCCTCATTTTATCTTCTTGATTATTAGAAAAATATTTCCTAAAATCACTCTAATTTAGGCTCTGTTTCCAATTTTCTTTCTCTGATCCTGTCCTAGTTACTTGTTTATTGCTGGGACAAAATACCTGACATGCACTGATTAGGGGAGAAAAGATTTAATTTAGCTCACAGTTTCAGAAGATCACAGTCAGTTCATGCGCAGCCCACAACAGTGGAAGCAGATGGCGGGAGTAAAGGTGGAAGCAGCTCCTCACAACATTGCAAACAGGAAGCCAAGTCCCAAAGAAGGGAGGAAGTAACATATACCCTTCTACATATCCTGCCTCAGTGATCTGCCCCTTTCAGGTCCAGCATCAGTGTTCCATCCCTTCCAGGTTTAAATGCCTAATTCACCATATGCCTGTTATCTATTCTCTACCACACACCTGTTCTCCACCACACAGCTATAATCCATCATATGCCCATAATCTACCCCTCCAGACCAGGCCCCTATCTCCTAACAGCACATGGTTCTGTAAATAAATCATAACATCCAAATATATGAGACTTTGGGGGGACATCCCAAATCCAAACTACAATAGATCCTCAATAAGAACTTGTTAAATATGGAAGATATATATGTCATTGAGGTGGAAGCTCATATCCAGTAGATTCTACTACTTAGTACAAAAAGTACTGAAGAAAAAGTAGTAGGTTTACCTCTTAACATAATATAACAAAGACAGTAGGCAAATATAAAAAATTATCATATACAAGATTTTGGATATAAAGCAGACAAAGAGTAGTCTTTAAGACATGAAAAAGAAACATATTCAATAACATGAAACCTCTGCTTTCTTCAGGAGGGGTGAAACTAGGCAGTGTGAGGCCTCCTTGGTACTGGCCAACACGGCAGGGGTATTAATCCACTCTATAAAAAGAAGATGACAATATTGATGAACCTGGAGAACACTGTTTGATGAAATAAGTCAGGCAAGCAAAGACAGATAGCATGTGATCTCATCACTTAAATTTGGAATCTAAAACAGTATATCATTCAGATGAAAAGAGTGTAATGGTGATTGCCAGAGGCCAAAGTCAAGACCAAAGGAATTTTGGTCAGCAGATTCAAAATTTTAGTTACACAGAAGGAAGAATCTCACAAGGTCTATTGAATATAACAATGACTGTACTTTAATAAATTTACTAAAAATTCCTAAGAGGTTATATTTTGAATGTTCTGACCACAAAAAGAAAAAAAACCTGTGCGTGTGTCAAGCATCACAAATGGCTGGATACACAAAGATAACTCAGAGCCCAATTCTGTAAGCAATGAGAGGCCTGGGGGAACAGTCAACGAAACTTGCTCCCTAGAGAAAGGAGAAGTCGGGTACCATCCCAAAGAGACCCGACTATCATACTTATTGGGATTGAAAGGGAAGGACAGCAAAGGTGAAAAAATAGTTGGGTAAACAATCACGAGGGGCTTCCAATTTGGGATGGCCTCAGATCGTCTTATAGACCATTACCAGCATTTACTGGGCAAAGTACATCAGTAAGATTGAAGACAACATTCTTTTCATTGATGATCAGGACTTTGTTCAAGAAGCAAGCAGGTGTGGAGAAGCATAGTTTGGAGCATCCTTCTGATGGCCTTAAAATTTGGGGTGATAACAGTATCAACCTGTATTGTTTGCAACACTTAGTACTTATTGCTTGGTTTATTATCTGGCTGTTGCGTTGAAACAGTTTGCCCTGAATTACATGATCTTTCCCTGGTGCCCTAATTCTTTCAGCTTCACAATTCTCCCTTTTTGTTTTAAGTATAATAATTAATCAAATATTCTATTTATGCAATGTCAGCAGGATAGATAATTCATCAGAAATAGTAAAGGTTACAGCAGTGGGTTCAAAATCTGGTACATACAGAGCTACAATAGCAATTTGTAGGAAGGGGTTATAGTAGTCCTAGATCAGGGTTGTCTTTGGAAGAGGTTCAGGGACAGGTTAAAATTTTGAATTTTGTAGAAGAGTCATTATGGCCTCAGTATTCATGGTCCAGGGACAGGTGACAGAGGGCTTTAGGGTTGTGATTTGTTTGAGTTTATAGTTATATGAGCAAGCATAGCAAGAAATGGTTTTTCAGGAATTTTTGAGGTCCTTGTGGACTGTAGGATGCATTCAACTTGGGCAGTCAATCTCCTTAGGACTTTCTTTCCATGTCAATCCAGATGAAATCCTCATGAAGTCAAATAAAAGAGACACTTGTAGATTCATGTTCATAGCAGCACAACTAACAATAGCTAAAATGTGGAAAACATCAAACTACCCATCAACAGACCAATGGATACATAAATTGTGGTATTTATACACAATAGAGTACTACTCATCTGTAAAGATGGATAGTTTTGAGGTTTTGTAGATAATGGATGCAACTTGAGACCATCATGCTCAGTGAAGTGAGTCACACACAGAAGGTTAAATATCGAATGATTTCTCTAATATCAGAAATCCAGAAACAGCCAATTTGTGGAACTAAATGGGGGTGGGGGGATAGTGGGAGTTAGGAGGAAGAGAAGGGTATGGCAGAGTCAAAATGGAGAAGGGAATAGTTTCTAATTTTGACATGATAAATATGTGCACAAAATACTCAAGTTAAATATAAACTTTGTGCATCACATACATGCATATCAATAAAATGGGGGAAGGGCTCACACCCCATTTCCTGCTTATCCTTCATCATGCCAGAATGAGGTTGGACTCTCAGTGGTCGGAACTTAGGTGTTAGGTTTTGTTTTATTTTATTTTATTTGGTGTCACATCATAGCTAGACTTCAAAGAGGGCCTGTAAGAGAGAACAGAAGCACGTTAGTGATTTAGTGGTCCCCAGCCCTTGGGGTCTTTGTAATGGGTGGCAATATAGAACTAGTGGTTTTATTCTGTCTAGAGTGGGCATAAATTCCATTCAATGGCCATTAAGTCCATGAATTGCAGTTTAAGAAATTTAAAGTAAATAATGTTACATAATTGTTTTGTGAGGAAAGACTCTCCTCCATATTCTCCGTTTCTTGTCTCAAAATTTGTGATTTAAGAAGCTCATTTTATTTTGGAGAACAGTTTGTCTCATTAGTTTAATTTTAGTTTTTAGAAAGGGAGATGCCCTTTGTAGTTATACCCTCTGAGTGTAATTAGAGCTCTTATATGTCGGGTAACATCATCTTTTAGTCCTACAGAAAGTAAAAAAAAAAAAATGGAAGCTATTCTAGATGATCACAGCAGTGAAACACACTTTGGCTCCAATGGTATTGTAGAAAATGTAGGTTTGTAGGTCAGGTAATGGTTTTTACTTGACAATCTTGGAGCCAAGCAGGAAGCCAGGGCCATAGATTAGTTTTACATATCCAGTGGGTCCCATTAGAGGCTGCCCACTGGATATCAGTATGGGCAGGCCAGTCAGTAACAAATTAGGCCTTTTTTTGGTAAAGTTGCAATATATAAATACTGTTCTTTAGAAAACCATCCTTGGAGTCCGGTGAAATTTGGTCATTAGAGTCAGTGTGGTTTGTGTTTTCAGCATAAGGGAATTTGTCAGCTTAACCTGTGGATGAAAAGAGCCAAATGTACTTACCTCAAATTTGGAAATATCCATCCTTAAACCTGCAGTTATTAGGTCACAGGGGTCAAATAAGTGGTCGTACTGTAGTAGTAGTTGGGTCATTTTTTATATTTTTGCATTCTGGAGGAAGCTGACAGATCAACCGGAGCCATTTAGAGTAACATCAGAAATCCCAAAATTAAGCTTAGCCAAAACACAGGATGACAGTGAGCATCTCTATTTGTGCTTATCTGAAGACTTTGTTGATGATTTTGAAGAGGAGTTTGAGACCCTCTAAGCGAAGTGTATTTGAACAGGTATTCAGAACTTTTAGATGGCTTGCTTTTTCAGGATAGTGAAGTCTCTGGGAAGCTTTTTTCTTTCAGGGTTTGATATGAGAATGATGAATCCAGATGGCCATTACTGAAACTTGGATAACAAAAGAGTAAACTTCCCATATATAGGGAAAGTCACCATCCATATTTTTTTTTTACTGGTGAGTATATTTGAAGCGATTTTTAAAACCAACAATAGTCACAAATTAGGTTGTTTTGTAATCCAAAATTTAGCAGCAGAAGATAGAAGCAACACTAGTTTTAGTGTTGAAAATTTTAAAAGCAAATTTAAATCCCTATGTACATTAATACTTTTTCAAAACACATTTAATAGCTTTATTCTGAACTTCTAGAATCCACTCAGAATTTGTCACACAGTATCTATATGCCTTTATCTCATATTTAGGTTATTTTATTATCCTGATTAGTCCAATTTTAAAGACATCCTTATTTTTTTACCAATCAACTTAAATTTACCAAATTCCAAGGGTTTTACTTATAAGTTTACAGATGCTTTCAGCCTAATAGTTTTCAATTCATAAGATATATACTTTTATTGGCTAACATATAAGACTAACACATAAGACACATAACACAGACAATGTATTTAATGGATTAAGCCTTCGTCTTTCTGAATTGGCCAATTAATGAGTGCTTCTATACTTGTTCACTTAGGTTGGTACCATTTAAGGAATTTGCAGACACAAGACATATAGCATGCACACAAATGTACTTACTCATACTTAGACAAAGACAGATTTATGGCCTTTCTAGCTTAAATAATTAACACTTTTAATTTTGTTAGATATTTAAACACAATAAAATAAAGTGAAGAACATGAAATAATTTTAATCGAGTAAAGTTGTTCTTTTAAAGTTAGTTTTACCCTGAGAATTACTGAGAACAGATCAACAACTTAAGCCTTGTTACAAACTGAACGTTGATACATTATTATGAGTTTGAAGAAGTAGAGAATGCATTGATTTATTTTAGAAAAACGCCTTGAGTATTTTAACCCAATTACAAATAATCCAGGTGCTTTATATTTATTTAACTTACATGAATATCTTTGTATCCTTTGTGTGAACCTATAGCATTTAAGCATAGTCAATATTTTGAACCATTTTTTCTAGCAGGCCAATTTTGTAAGAGTTATATTTAAGGCCTAGAAATCACATGGATACATCTTACCATGAAATGTCATTAAAATGACATTTAGGAAAGGAAATCCCAATTTAAACTTTAAGCAGAAAAATATCCATTTAACACCACATTAACCATGTATATCACATTTTAAACTAACTTTGATTTTAGTCTTTATGGCCATAACAAGCAAAAATAACATTTAAAGTCAGAATTTTGTAAGCCCATGGACCTCTTTTTGAAAGTAAAACACTGAAAGTTGCCCTGAGATATAAAGTATGACCTGAGAAGTGTTATCTTCCTTGTTGAGACCATTTAGGTTGCTGTCAAATGTTATGACCCTACGAACTGTTAACAGCTGAACAGTTAATAAACTTTACAAGAGGAATGTCAAATATGAATAACAAAGGGAAACATGGCATTCTGTCATGACAATCATGATGATATTACTACACTAAGATCAAACATGTAAGCCTCTATCCAGATACATACTATCAAACTTACATAGCCTATACCTATTTACAGAAGTAAGATTCCATATGACTAATTTTTACCCTTTTTTGAGGCAAAGTTTAGAGTTTATGGCTCAGCAAGATAATTATGGTCACATAATATTACACTTAACAAATTTACAAGTTTTAATAGTGCCGATATAATATGACAATTAAAGAATTATTTAAAAAATAAAACCTGTCAAAATAAATGATCCCATCACGAAGTGGACAGCTGAAATGAAAAGAAGCTTCTCAGGAGAAGAAGTACAAATGGCCAATCACACATGAAAAACTGCTCTCCACCACTGGACATCAGAGAAATGCAAATAAAAACTATGTTGAGGTTTGACCTCACCCCAATGAGAATGGCCTACATCAAGAACTCAAAGAACAACAATTGTTGGTGAGAATGCCGGGAAAAAAAGGAATTCTCCACTGCTGGTGGGAGTGCAATCTGGTTGAACCATTATGGAAAGCAGTATGGAGATTCCTAAGAAAGTTGAGAATAGAAATTCCATTTGATCCACCTACTGCTCTACTGGGCATGTTCCCAAAAGAATAAAAGTCAACATGCCAAAAAGATACATCATATCCATGTTTATAGCATACTCATACTCATACTCATCAACTCCTGAAAACAAACTACTGGCCCATCAACAGAGGAATGATTCAAGAAGATGTGGTACCTGTACACAATAGAATACTGTGAAGCCATAAAGAAAGACAGATATAAAACATTTAAACAAAAATGGAGTAACCTGTAGTCAATAATGCTCAATGAAATAGACCAAAAGCAAACAAACAAACAAAAAAACAGAATATAGATGGCTATCTCTCTTATGAAATCCACAAAAATAATGGCATAAAAAGGCCCCAACATAATTGACAGTGTAGAAAGTGGGGCAAAGGACCCCTAGGAAAGGGATGAATATCTGAAAATTATATATATATATATATATATATATATATATATATATAATTTTAAAAATTGAGTGGAAAAAAGAATGATTTTAGATCTAGAAAACTTTGTCATTGACCACAAATAGACCAATATAAAGTTGTATAACTTTAGCTCAATAAACTTAATATTACACAAAGGCCAGGCTAACAGTATGTTTTGTCCTCAGTTGTAGTTTTTGAGTTATATAGGCCATGCTATATTTTTTATTGAGTTTTGATACATGAATCAAATCAGTCAGGTTAACCTGTTGATTGTTCAATTACAGGCAAATTTGGATCTAAGTAACACTGTAAGATGGTAGCAATGGGATTTTTGGCCATTTTTTTTACAAATGCTATTGTCATTTTAAGGAGCTGGTTTTGCAGGTTGCTATAAGCAAAGAAGGTGAGCACAAGTTAAATGCTATCAAGACAATTATAAACAAGCTGTGTTATCTCTTTTGTCAGAAAAAAACTGAGTTTAGGAGAAAGAAGCAAAATAACAGAATTGAGATGAGATTTTTAAATTTTAACATATAGTTTATCGAAGATAAAAATAATTTGAAATACAGCAAGAGACAACTGGATATATACACTCAAAAACATGCATTGGCTTCCTCCCATGACATACAAAAGTTAACTATATATGGCTCAAAGATTAAATATAAAAGCAAAAACTATCAATTTCTTAGAAAAAATAAGAAATTCCTTATGACCTTACTTTAGGAAAAGGTCTTTACCATTAGACACTGAAGAACAAAAAACATAAAAAGTAGATGTATTAATCTTAAAAAATTAAAATCTTTGTGTGTCAAAGGTCCAAAGAAGAAAGTAAAAGGACAACTCACAGAAATATTTGAAGTCACATATATAATTAGAGAGGTATTCAGAATGTATGCAAATATGTGTAACTCAGTAGAAAAGGGCAAGTATCAATATCACATTCACATCAATCCTCATGCTTCAGCCTCCTGAGTGCTCGGACTAAAGGCATATGCCACCACCCTAGCTATCATGTGGTACTTGGGGGAACCCTAAATAAGCACTCTAACCACTGAGGTATGCCCCCAACCCTCGAATCCTTTCAAGTTGAGTTAATACTTTAATAGGTCATAATGTGGCTTTTTTACTCTTGAGAATAACGTATTTGTATATTACAATGTGATAATGTTCATAATCAGATTATCTACCTTTCCTGGGGTTTGTTCTTTTTGATTTCTGACATAGCTGTTCATTTGCATAGAGACTTCTCTAAACTCTTTTGAAAGAATTTGTATTCCTTCTATGTGAAATTACTAAAGACTCTTTTCCTTCCTTTAACTTGGATTCGGACTGTGTTCTGCCAGAAATTTCTTTGAAATCCCAAAGCTAAAAACAAAATCCAATAGAAATACTCTGGCAATCTTTTTGGATGTATTCTGGGATGGGCACTACTTAAAACTCAACTCTTTTACAAGTTTACTTTAGGTTTCACCTCTTGCTTGCATAGAGTCCAGCACTCAACTAAAGCTCCTCTACTATGTCCAATTTGTGGCTTTTGAGTTAAACATACCTGACTTGCCTGGGCTTCACTGAGTGAAGACGAATTGTCTTGGGCCTCACATACAATGTATAATATAATATAGCTAATGTATGTAAGAAAACTTCATCTTTAGTATGTTTATTATAACACAACCTTGTCCAATCCTTAGTTGGCAGGTTGAACATGCCTGGTAGGGTGGTTGCAGATGTGTTCTTAGCAAGCATTCTCTACAGCTATACATTGACTTTCTCAACCCTACATACATTACTGCAATTTCCTAAAGAATTCTCTTCCCACCTTTTGTTCTCAAGCTTCAAGCTGTTAGTGGTGGGATTCTGGTGTAATCTTTTCCCTCAAAAAGCTATAGGTTTGTTTATCTCTTGCTTTCCAAGCTTTTAAAACAATTGACCATAATTCTTCTGCCTTGAGTGTGTTACAAGTGAAGCAAAACAGAAAGGAGTATCTTGCAACTCTTTTTCACATAGCCCCAAGATAGGCTGGGACAGTCAAAAACATTTGAATAAGGTCTCCTCTACTCCCTCCAGAATCAGGAACCAAAATCCGATCTTGTGAATGCAGAATGTTGTATTCAGCTGCTCCAGTAAAGACACTGGCACCTGTGCCTGCCCCACATATGGCAGGAGACCCTGGAAAACAGGACACAAGACCTTGGAAAAAGAAACTTCCCGTACAGTTAACATAAGGGTTAGGCTCAGAGTCCACCAACTCTATATGAGCTACAATCAACAATAATAGGACCTTGGGGAAACGAGGTAATAATGGGAAATAATCACATGTGGAAAAAAAAAAAGCCAAACACTCCAGAAGCTGATACCATGGCTTCTGAAGCAGTAGAACCTACAGGAAATGAAGTCAAAAGACAAGTAGACCTAAAGGCCGAAAAGCTCAAGGATGATAAACAAGACATGCACAAGGAGTTCAATATGGAAATAATCAAACAAGAAACTTAATAGATGAAAACTTTAAAGAGTATAAAGAAGAGATAAATAAAGAAATAAAGAAGGTAATGCAAGAAATGAAATAAGAATTCATTAGAGATATAAAAACTGAACTCCAGAACTCCAAGTTATGAAAAACTCCCATGGAAAAAATAAGAAAACAGCTTGAATACTTTGATGATACATTATTGGGTCTTGAAGATCGATAATCTGGGTCACACGACCAGTGAGGACCAAAAACCAAAAAGACAAGAAAGAGTCTGGTTGCAATAGCTGGTGGATTACTCTAAGAGAAACAACCTCAGAATCATGGGAGTGCAAGATAATAGGGAGGACAGAACAAAAGGTTTAAAGAATATGTTTAATGAAATTATGGAAGAAAACTCCCCAAACCCGGGGAAAGAAATGAACCTTGAGCTCTTGCAGGCATATAAAATTCCAAATTACTTCAAGCAGAAGAGAATCTCCCAACAACACATAATTAAAATCCCAGATACTCAACACAAAGAGAATATTAGAAGCTGTATAAGAAAAGCAGAAGGTAACTTACAAAGACAAACCCCATCAGCATAATTTCAGATTTCTCAACATAGACACTAAAGGCCAGGAGATCATAGCATAGCATAACATCATCCAAGTGGTAAAGGAACCTAAATGTTAATGAAGACTGCTATATCCAGCAAAAGTATCCTTCAGAATTGAGGGAGAAATTAAAACTTTTCATGACAAGGAAAACCTGAAGAAATTCATGACCACTCAACTGGCATTGTAAAAAAAAAAAAAAAAAGACAGGAATTTGATACAAAAGTAGGGAGACCAACAACACCCAAGACCCCAGAGTAAAGGCAATAAGACAAAGAAAAGAAAGAATTGACAAGAGTATAGATCAATAAATCAACACTGAAGCATCATAATGGAGACAGAATGAAGTAAATACACCACTATAATAACATTGAATTTAAATGGCCTCAACTAACCTATCAAAAGACACAGACTGGCTGACTAGATCAGAAAAAAAAAAAAATCCCACAAGTTGTTGCTTGCAAGAGACACAGTTCACCCATAAAGAAACACATAAACTGAAAATAAAAGGATTAAAGTCAATATTCCATGCAAGTGGACCCAGGAAACAAGCAGGTGTCATTATACCATTCTCAGACACAGCAGATTTCAAGCCAAAACACATCAGGAGATACAAACGTGCACACCATGTACTGGTTAAAGGAACAATTCTACAGGAAGAAATCACAATTATCAATATGTATGTTACCAATCTCAAGGCACTCAAATTTGTAAAAGAAAAATTACTGAATTTGAAATGTCATACAATTATAGTAGAGAACTTCAATATTTCAATGTCACAGATAGACAGAAAGTTGGCAAATATTACAGTTAAACCACTCTACGAAAAATTGGACTTAACAGATATCTACAAGGTATTTCACCCATAAATACATGAAGACTAAATAACTACTGAACAAGCAATGGGTCACAGAAGTCAGGGAAGAAATCAAAAATTTCCTATAGCTAAATTAAGGAAACACATCATCCCAGAACAATATGGGACACATTGAAAGCAGTCCTAAGAGCTGTAAGTGCACAAAAAAAAACCAAAACAAAGCAAAGCAATCCCAAATAAACTAATGATGAACCTCAAAGTCCTAGAGAATCAAGAACAATAAGTAGTAGAAGAAAAAAATTACAAACATCAGAGCATAAATTAACAATATTGAAACTAAAAAAACAATTGAAAAAATCAACAAATCAAAGGGCTGGTTCTTCCAAAGAATAAATAAAATTGATAAATTTCTAGCTAAACTAATCAAAAAGGAAAGGAAAAGCCTTACCAATTAGAAACAAAAAGGGTGAAATCACAACAGACACTGTTGAAATTCAGAGAATTATAAGAAACTATAAGTCAGAGAATTATAAGAAACTATTGGGAAAACTTACACCCCAACAAATTGGAGAACTTGGAGGCAATAGATAAATTTCTAGATGCAAAACTGAGCCAAGAAGACATAAGAACCTTGAATGCACCCATAACAAACATGAGAATTGAGGCAGGAATAAAATTTCTACCCACAAAGAAAATCCCAGGACTGGGTGGTTTAATGGCAGAATTTTACCATTATTTCAGAAAAGAGGTAACACCAAAGCTTCTGTAACTGTCCAATGAAGTTGAAAGAGAGGGAACATTGCCAAACTCGTTTTTGGAAGTTAGCATTACCCTGATACCAAAACCACAGACTTAGCCAGAAAAGAAAACTACAGAGAAATCTCTTAATGAATATAGATGCAAAAATTCTCAGTAAGATACTGCCAAATAGAAGCCAGCAAGTTATCAGAAAGATCATACACCATGATCAAATTGGCTTCATTCCTGTGATGCAAGATTGGTTTAACACGTGTAAATCAATTAATGTAATACACCACGTTAAAAAAGCAAGAACAAAAACACATGATCATCTCAATTGATGCAGAAAAAGGCTTTTGACAAAATACAACATCCATTCATGAACTAAAGAAAAAAAAAACCTCAGGAAAATAGGTATGGAAGGTCCTTACCTCAAAATGATCGAGGCCATATATGCCAAACCTCCTGCAATTATGATAGTAAATGGAGAGAAATTGAAAGCATTTCCCCTCACGTCAGGAACACAATAAGGCTGACTTTCACCACTCCTGCTCAACATAGTTCTCAAAACCTAGCCAGAACAATCAGCCAAAAGAACAAAACAAAGGGAATATGTATTGCAAAAGAGAATGTCAAACTATCTTTATTCACAGATGACACAACTTTCTACATAGAAGACCCCTAAAATTCCACCCCAAAACTCTCAGAACTAATTAACAAAGTCAATCAGATTGTGAGTTACAAAATTAACACAAAAATCAATAATAATGAACTCACTGAGAAAGAGCTGGGAAGAATAATTTCATTCTGAATAGCTCCTCAAAAAATTAAATAACTAGGAGCAAACCGACTTAAAGAAAAAAAGTGAAGGACCTCTACAAAGAAAACTATATTGGGCTGAAAAAAAGAAATTGGAGAAGACATTAGAAAATGGAAAGATGTGCTCTATTCATGGATAGACAGAATCAGTATAGTCAAAATGGCTATACTGCCAAAAGCGATATACAGACTCAACACAATTCCCATCTAAATATAAATGACTTTTTTTTAACAGAACTTAGAAAAACAATCCTTAAATTCAGATGGAAGCAAAAGAGAACCAGAACAGCCAAAACAATATTAAGTAGCAAGACAAAAACGGGGCTGGAGCAATGGCTTGACAGTTAAAGCGCTTGCCCACCAAGCACTTAGAAAAGTGCTAAGTACCCGAGTTTGATTCCCCAACACCATATAAGCCAGGCATGGTGTTGCATGCCTGTAATCCCAGCTCTTGGGAGGCTGAGACAGGAGGACTGCTGTGAGTCCAAGGCCAGCCTGGGCTACACAGTGAATTCAGGACCAGCCTGGGCTATACAGTGGGACCTTGCCTTAAAAAAAAGAAAAAAGAAAAAAGCAGGTGACATTATGATTCCAGACATCAAGTTGTATTACAAAGCCACCGTGATAAAAACTATATGGTACTGGCACAAAAGCAGACAGGTTTACCAATGAAAAAAATTCAGGATACAGGTTAAGATCAAAAACCCTCAGCTACCTGATTTTTCACGAAGGAGCCAAAAAACATATACTGGATAAAGGATGGCCTCTTCAATAAATGGTGCTGGGAGACTTGGTTTCTACATGCAGAAGAATGAACCTAAATACACATCTATCACCATGTATTAAAATCAAAACAAGAGTGGATCAAAGAACTAGATATTAAAACGAAAACACTGAGTATTCTGGAAGATAATATAGGCAAAAATATAGATGTAGGTATGGGCAAGGACTTCAGTAGGACACCTGATGTAAAAAAATGTAGTCCCCAGAATCAACAAATGGGATTATATTAAATTCAATACTTTCTGCATGGCAGAGGAAACTATCAACAGTGTGAAGAAAGAGCCAACAGAATGGGAAAAATTTTACCTCCTCCACCTTGGAAAGAAGGCTAATAACAAGAACATACAAGAAAATGAAGGAAAACAGACCCCTCAAAAGCAAAGGCCTGGTTAAAAATATGGGCAACTGAGATGAATACATAGTTTTCAGATGAAAAAGTTTAAATGGCCTGCAAATACATAGAAAAATGTTCAATTTCCTCAGCCACTAGGGAAATGCAAATCAAAACATCACTAAGATATTATCTTATCCTAGTTAGAATGGCACACACACACATCAAGAAGTTGGATAGCAATTGATGCTGGCCAGGTTGCTGGGGGAAAAAGAAACCTTTCACATCGTTGATGGAACTGTAAACTGTACAACCTCTATGGACAGAAGTATGGAGACTCTGAAAAGAAATATCCCACTCAATCCTGCAAGACCTCTTCTTGGTGTCTTTCCAAAAAAGTTAGAAGTAACATACAATAAAGATACATGTGGTTGGAGGAATGGATCAGCGGTTAAAGCGCATGAGCAAGCGCTAAGCCAAACACTAAGTACCCGAGTTCGATTCCCCAGCACCACATAAGCTGGGCATGGTGGCGTACGCCTGTAATCCCAGCACTCGGGAGGCTGAGACAGGAGGATTGCCTTGAGTCCAAGGCCAGCCTGGGCTCTGAAGTGAATTCAGGACCAGCCTGGACCACAGAGCAAGACCCTGTCTCAAAATAAATAAAGAAAGAAAGAAAGAAAGAAAGAAAGAAAGAAAGAAAGAAAGAAAGAAAGAAAGAAAGATACATGTATACCCATGTTTACAGCAGCACAACCAACAATAGGCAAATTGTGGAAGACACCAAAATATCAATTACTAGACCAATGAATACAAAAACGGTAGAATATTTACACAATGAAGTACTAGTCTTTTATAAAGACAGATAAATTTGAAGCTTTTATAAGCAAATAGATGCAACTTGAGACCATCATGCTTAGCGAAGTGAGTCAAACTCAGAAGATAAAATATTGCATGGTTTCTCTGAGAAACCTAGAATACAGATATTTTATAGAACCAAATTTGTGTGAGAGTAGGAATCATGAGCGATGACAGAGGGAGTGCGAGGGCTAAAAAGGGACAGAAAGATCGCAATGTTGATGCAATGTGTGCGTGTGCATGTGCATGCATGCGTGCACATAAAATACTGAAACTCAATGCAAACACTGTGAATTGTATGTATGCCAATAAAAAGGGGGAGAAAGAGCTCCACCAAGATCCAAAAAGAAAGAGATAACTCAAGGGCAAATAAATATGCCAACTGTTTTCCTACCAGTTTTTCTTCTGAATATTTTTTATTGAATTAGAATACATATAACATGGAATTTACCATGCTAACCATTTTAAGTTTATAAATCAATGGTATATAAGTAAATTCAATTTTTGTACACCCATCTCACCTCATTCATTTCTCTAAACCTTCTTCATTCCAGACACTTTCTACACATTACACAATGGTTCTCATTTTCCCCCACATAGCTCCTAGTCACATCTCTTTTACTTTCTAGCTGTATGAATGTGCCTGCTTTAGTTGGTATGAAATTTCTGTCTCAGTTACTTTTTTGTTGCTGTGACTCAATACCTGACACTAACAAATTTAGGAAAGGAAAGGTTTATTTTAGCTTACAGTTTCACATGGTCACAGTTCATTAAGGGATGGCCGGCAGCAACTGAAGTACATGGCAGAGAGAGAGGTGGCGGCAGCTTCTCAGGACATCACCAACAGGCAGGCAAGTGAGGCTAATCTAGACTAGTTCAAGTCCCAGTCTTAGTCTCTCCTGCATCCGGGTATGGAAGGTGTGGCCACTACACACCTTTAGTCTTAACTCACATGCCCCTAATCCCAACAACTGCAATCCACCCCTCCAGGCCAGACCCCGATCCACCAACATTACATGGCTCCCTAGACAATCCATAACATTAAAATACATGAGACTTTTGAGGGACACTCCAGATCGTAACCACAACAGAAATATTGGAATCAAATAACATGTCACATTCCTGTTGTGCTTGGATTACTTCGTTAGCATAGTATCTTCAAAGACCAACCATGTGGTGACATATTACAGAGCTTTATACTTATAAAATTGGATAATATTGCATATACACCCCACGTTATTTTTACCTATGCATCATGAGGTTGTTTCTACACTTTGGCTGCTGTGAACAGCACTGCCAAATAAACCATCCATAGGAGGACAAATATTTCATGATCCACTTATGTGAGGAATATAAAACAGAAAACTCATAGAAACAGAGAATATAATGGTGGCTTAGACAAAGGGAAAAAAGGTCAGTTGCTACAGTTGCTAATCAACTGTCACAGAGTTTCAATTTTATATGATGACTAAGCTCTGGATATTTCCTGTAACAAAAATATGCCACTAGTTGACAACACTATACACTTAAAATTTGCAATGAGGGCAGGTTTCATGTTAGTTGTTCTTGCACAGTAGCGTAAGTGACATTTCCTCAGCAAGACTGACCTCTCCCTGAAACTGGGCCCAGTCACTCTGTCATAGCCCTCTAGGAGCCTTTGCAGGTCACATACTGCAGTAAGTAAAAACATAGAAAAGGCAAAACAACACAGCACCAGCCTCCTGGCTGGGAAGGAGAGGTCAGTAGGGGGAGGGACAAAAGGAGAGTGGGAAAGCCCTTGTCACCTTGACAAGATACGTAGGTGCACAAAATGCTCAACTTCATTGTAAACCTTAAACTTTGCGCTTATACATATAAATAAAATGGGGGTAAAAATGTACTTCCTTTCTGAGAAAAAAAAACAACACAGTAAATATAGCTATTACTATAAGTTAAGTGTAACTGTACTTTTCCAACTATTATGTTTATTTAATGCAATTAAATCTGTTCAAGGTGTTGGAGTACTGAACAAGAAGTAACATGCTGATTGTGAGAAATGGGTGTGTCCTTTCAAGGCTTTAAGACAACAAGAAAGCTGACACATACAAGAATTCTCCCTGGGTGGGGTCGGAGCCCAGGCGGCAAAGGACTTTCTTAAGTGTAGTGGGAAAGGACACGGTGCAATCCTTCCAGAGCTGCCATTGAAACAGGAGATTATGTGCAGGGTGGCCGCGCTTCTTCAGGACTCAAAACTACGAGATCTGGAAAGACTTCAAGGGCGGATCCCCTTTTCGCTATAGTCTTCTTTGACGTGAGACCGGGCGCAGATCCCCAGGTCCTACAGAGGGCTATGTGCTTGCGCCCTGGAGTTATGCGACAGTCTGGCAAGAGTTGGACAGAGAGGCCAGGGGAGGCTTCCCGCCTGCACCGCGGGCCGCCAGTCTCCTGCGAGGCGCCCACGGCTCTCCTCAAGCTCCCTCCTTGCAAACAAGGTGAAGCGGGGAGAGGGGCGAGTCGCCTCTTCTGAGGAGACGCCAGACCCGGAGAGAAAGCCAGGATGCACCACCGGAAGTGTGTCCTCTCATTTCCAGGACTCCTGTTGAGAAATTTCCTCTGTCGCTCTAGGATGCGGGGAGGTTGACCTCTCTCCATGCACTTCTGGTTATGCCAGATTTCTTACTCAGATAACGTAGGAAATGCGTATGAGGATTGAATGCATATGAGAGGGGATATGTAACAGGCTCTTGCAAGGGTTGAGTGCACTGGCTTTGTTGTGACTGATAACACCTACAACCAGGGCCCCCCTTGCATTGTGTGGCTTTAGGCAAGTCACTTACATCCCCAAGCCTTTTTATTTTCCTTTCATAGCATGGGGATTACAGCCCCTGCACCTTGCGGTACTGTGGAAATCCAATGTTTGAGGTGTGTAACCACTAGCACAATGCCTGGCCCCACAGTAAACACTTAATTAGATGTTTAAAATGCGAAGGTGGTAAAAATGAACCATTTTGTTTTCTAATGCATTTGCTTATGAATCCTTCCACAAGGCCCCTTTTCTCTGGTCTTGTCTTCAGAGCCAGATGTCCTGAGAGAATGTACTTGTACTGTTACCCATCCTAGATCTCTTTGCTGACATCCTGTATCTGTCACTCCATCACTTCACCCCCTTCAGCGAGGCTTTTGTTACCTCAAGGATATTTGAGAGCCAAAGTGATGGAAATTGTCCAGTCCTTGGTTCCTTGACCTTCCTCCATCCTCTTGGTGGACAGACCATTCTTTCCTCCTGGCTTACTTATTGCCTTCTGTGTCACTACTTTCCTGATGCTTTTTTTATTTTCTGACACTTCATCCATCTCTGGTGTAATGTCATCCTCCTCTAACCAGGCCTTAAATACCTGAGTAGTGGGACCTTGATCATAAGGCAACTCATTATCACTCCATTCCTTCCCTAAGGCAATCTCATTTATATCTTCGTTTTTACCATCTGTGAGCAACCAAAGATATTTATTCCTCTTCCCACAACAGTCTACAGAGTTCCGGACTAAAATAATTTCCCCTAAACTTTCCATTTATCTTGGGTTCCCATAAATTCTCCATTTCAGGTTCTCTCGCTACCTATATGCCCATTACCTCTTGTACCAATAACCAACCCATTGTCCAGTGTGTGGTTGAATGTCTCAGTGACATCTGAAACTCCACATGTTCATCCTCCTATATTTGGTTCCTTTTCGGTTTTATTATTTATCTCACTCAGTGCTATGCCAACCTAGAATTTTGCACCCAGCAACCTGGGCATTATCTTTTTAAGTTCTTTCATTCTTTTCACTTCCTATCCATTGCAGGTAGCATAGAATTTTCTCCTATATGTGTGTCAAAATCACCTGATTTTCCCATTTTTTCTACCACCATTCTTGTCCAAGGTTTCATTGTATTATATTTCAAATAAACATGTTCCCAACTGGCCATTATCCACATTAACTCTGGCTTTGCTCCAGTTCATATTTTTAAATGGTGATTTTTAAAGAGAATGGAGAAATACACACACACACACACACACACACACACAAACACACACACACACACACACACAAATACATACCACTTATTTTCATTTCTAAAAACTAGTGCTTTACTCTTATAAGAAAAACCAAAACTTTTAATGTGACCTGTGTATTCTGTTCTCTCCCTGGGGCCAGAACTAGGGTGGGACAAAGGAGACACTCAGAATGCAAAATTTAAAGGAATACTCAGAGTTGTGCAGGTAAAGAAGTGAGTACAGTGAATTCGCTGGAACCATCAGTGTGTGGTACGTGGTTAATGTTTGCATGGTCAATATGCCATAAAAGAAGTTAACATGATGGTCAACTGAACAAATGTTTATATACGTGCATGTGTATGTCAATACTCTGCAGTTGAAGAGCACCAGGAATATACAGGTAATTAAGGCAATGAAGTTTATTACTCATTGCACTGAAGGAGAATGCAGGCCACAAGAAACTATGAGGTGTTTTAGAAAGATCATGTTTGAAAATACTTAGACCATCTAGATGTTGGTTGGGTAATTTTGATATTTCTGTCCACCAGTAGAACCATGTGGCCCCTTTCCAAGTAAGAGTCAAGGATTTTAGCAACATGGAGGCCCACTTATATTAGTTTAATGCCCAGATGCCAGGAACTAGTTTTCTCCCATATGACTAAAATGCAGAAGACTTAGAGCAAAGTGACAGAGGAACCTGGAGAAGTAGGCAGGGTCAGGCTATGTAAGTGGAGGTGAACTTCATATTAATAGCAGAAGGAAGCAGAGAAATGTCAAGGAGTGTGGAGACCTGAATTTTTTTTCTTGTAATTTTACAGGTTACTTTGCCCAAATTGATAGGTCCTGGCAGAAGACATGACTGCTGGATCAGATACAAAGGATATTTTGACTCACAGAAGAAGCAGTAGTGAAAGTTTCATATTTAACAGGTTCTATATGCCTTCTAAGTCCTCTGGCAGCAGTGAAGGTCAACTTACCTGGATGCTAACAACTGCAGAAGGTTGAGAAAGAGCTTGGTAGATCTGATGCTTCCATAGTGGGTAGAAGCAATTCTGCTCTTTGCAGGCGCTGTCTGCTCAACCCTCAGCATTGCTCACTAGAAACAGACAGAGAAATCTCTCAGTACACAGCAGCTGGGGCTTCAAATTCATGGCATATCCAGTATAAGCATGAAGGAACACTCAGGGTTCAGGATGTATTTCGTCTCCCAACACTGTGCCTATAAAAATGTGAACACTAGGAGAAATGGCTCATTATGTTAAGAAAACTGGTACTGAGTACTAACTGCTTTATACCACACAGTGAATTATTCCCTTAAGTATACAAACATGGTTTAATACTTCCTGTGTCGACCCTTATAATTTCCTCTAGTTGCCCCTCTCTGTCATCCAATTAATGAGTGAATCTAATATACTCCTGGATGACACTGATGAAAATGATATGTACAGGACCTCAATGAATGAAAAAAAGAGCTACTCAACACCATGAGGAAGGAAGGGAGGCAGAGGCAAAGATGATGGTGTTCTGATCAGGTGACATGAAAATGCCTGAAGTGTTGGGCACTGGTGCTCTATGGAAGCATAAAGATGCCCGGTCTCCAAGAACTCTCTTTGTGTACAGACATGTTAGAGATCTGATGCAAAATGGACTGCAGCTAGAAGACAGACATCAATACTCAGAATTATCTCTTTGGAAGTCTCATTCTCACTCTCCCTGGGAGATGGAGCTCCAGGATAGTTGCCATGGGAACTCTAGTACTTGATGTTGCTTTTGGGGACCACTTGTACTTCACCAAATTGACTCTTTTCAAGTTGGATTCATAATAGATATATTATTCTGAACTTTCTGGTAACATTTGCAGATGGATGAACAAGCAACATGTTTGGGATTTAAAGCTTGCCTGGGATAATTTCTCCAAAATTGTGGGAGGAATAATAACCCCTCTTAATATGTCAAATGTCATACTTCATGGTTCTATCTCTTGTGTTATTTTTATGTGCTTATTATATCAACTTTGCATACATGAAAGATTTGATAATTACATCTTACATATATTTACTAGCAAAGTAATGTCATAATCTTATAATTTAGCAATTATATTTAGTATGCTCTGGATTAATTATGCTGCCTATTACTATACTAAGTACTTTCTTTGTGATATCTTATTTAAGCCTCACAAAAACCATATGAGGTTTTCTAACCGCCACATGGCTGATACGGAAACTGAGGCCCCTGAGAAGTTAGATGATGGCACGCAGGCACCATGGCGTAGCAGTGCCATCCTCATGGATCTTTAAACTCTGTGGTGTCACAGGGCCCATGCTCAGAATGGATCCTTGCCTTGCAGGTCAGTACGACCATTTGGAAATTTTTACCTATTTTCTAAGTAAGTTTGTGTTTGGTAGGTGAAGCCTGATAGGACCATGCAGTGCGTGCTCTCTGCTCTCATGTAGGCCAACTCTCACTGCGCTACGACCTTACCCCCATCTTTGGTATTTTGATTTTGAGACAGGGTCTCCCTGAGTCACTAAATTTCCCAGGCTGGGCTTGAACGTCTGCTCCACCTGCCTCAGCCTCCTAGGGTGCTAAAATTATAGGCATGCACCATCGTGCCTTGCTTTTAATTTTTGTAAATGACCTGTAACATTAACACATATTGATGGCAATACAGAACAATGATTCGGTACATATATTCATGTAGTGGTCAAATCTGGACAGTCAGCATTTCCATCTTCCGAAACATTTATCATTTTTTTATGTATTGAGAAATTTTACACTCTTCTAGTGATTTTGAAATATATCATAGACTGTTGAGGGCTACAATTTGTCTATGGTGCTGTACAATACCCGATGCAATTACTTCTATTTGTGTCTTGATATTCATCATTTAATCCCTGCCCATGTCCCATCCTTCCTTATCTTTCTAGTATCTGTTCTATTTTCTTCTATAAGGTCATGCTTTTTACCTTTCATGAGTGAGAATTTTCTGTGTCTGACTTATTTCACTCAGCAAAATGTCCTCTAAGTCCACATATATTGTCCAAATCGGTATCTTTTATCACTAATTAATGCTTCACTATGTATACATACCACATGTTCATTTTAATTTATCTGTTGTTGGACGTTTCAGTTGGTTCCATATCTTAGGAACTACTTGTTTTCAAGAGTGAAATTCTAGATGACTTAGTCACTTTCTCATCACTGGGACAAAATACCAGATACAACTTAAAGTGGGAGCAGTTTAGCTGGGTTTATGGGTTTTAGAGGATTCAGTCCATAGTCAGCTGGCCCTAGGCAGAAAGAGCATGGTGGAATGGCCGGGCAGAGGACAGCTACTCACTTCATGTTATCCAGGAAGAGGGGAGGAAGGGAGGAGCTGAGACTAGAACACACTCTTCCAGTCATGTATGCTCCTCGATGGTCCTTCCCTCCAGCTGGGCCCTGCCTCCTGAAAGCACATGAAATCAACAGCTTAATCAAGTGATGAGCACAAAGGCCCCAGGATCTAATCACATTAAAACATGAGACTTTCGGGAACATTTTGGATCTAAGCCAAAACACTGAGTAAAAATAGTTTAAGTCCTTTGCTTTCTCTGCATGATATATCTTAAGAGATGATGTAGGTAATACTGTTCTAAGCTTTAGAACTAAGCTTTACATTTTTAAAATTTCACCTAGGTGTTTTCCTTATTATCAGCAGAAATATTGGCTGTGTTGACAGGCGAGCACTGGGAATTAATTAAATTATCGGCCTTAGTATTTTTTAATTTTTGAGGTAGGGTCTCACAAAGTTCTAAGTTGCCCAGACTGGGTTTGAACTTACAGTCCTCCTGCCTCGGCCTGCCAGAGTGCACTATCATGTCCAGCTAGAGTACTGGCCCTTACACCCCACTTCACTTTGTCTAAATTTGAAGTCTGCAACCTTAGCACAGGTGTGGAGTGCAACATGCATCACTTACTTCTATCTCTTCTGTTATTTATTTAGTTCTACATTCTTGTTATTGTGTCTACTTGATCTGAAAGAGACTATTTCAAGTCCCCTGTTACTAACTTTTGTCTATTTATTTTTCTTTAAATCTTCTGTATTCTTTCTGTGTCATTGTTGGTGCGGTAGTGCACTGGTGCACGGTAATAATAAGTGGCCCATCTTCCATCAAATTGTATTCTTTTTCACAATAAAATGAATCCTTCCTTGTCTGGTTTCTTGGATTCCCATCTTAATCCATTCTGGTTAAATTTTAAATTATTGTAGTCTGATTTTAAGATTGTGAATCATGGGTTTTTTTTTTTTTTTTTTAATTCTCTACCCTAGGGGCTGGAGGCATAGCTAAACAGTTAAGAGTACTTGCCTGGCAAGTGCCCTGGCTTCAATTCCCCAGCACCACATAGGCTGGGTGTGGTGGTACATGACATGCCTGTGGAAAACAAATGAATAAATAGGAAATAAAAACCTGTACCAAGGGATCTGGCTCAAAAAAATGTAAAAACTAAAAATTATCTATTGTAATACTGGGGAGACTAGGCTGTACATGGTAACATGCACATCACAATCATTACAGGAAGAAGCTTCCACTTCAGATATAGCCAGATCTTAGAGTTCTTGCTTGGAGGTAAAAGAAAGAGTTACATAATATTATTTGAAATACTTAAATGAAATATACCTGTCTTATCGATAAATGTGTGGAGGCTGGGCATGATGGTTGACACCTGTAGTCCCTGCAATTTAGGAAGTGGAGGCAGGGAAATCTTGAGTTTGAGGCAAAACAGAAAACTCACAAAATAAGTAAATAAATGTGACCCATTTTTAAATGGGATGACACATACGATGGATCATGGTAAGTCACATACGACGGCTCATGGTACGTCACATGGTGTGCTTGCTTTCAACAGACATAATTAATACTCTCTCTGGTAAAAGTCACCTCACAGCATGGCAGTTAATAGGTGAAGAACAATACAGTCTATAATATTTGATATATTTTGTCCTTTTCGATTCAACATTTGTGAATTCATTTTTCCAGGTAAATATTGGGAACATAGCCTAGACTTGAGTTGTATTTTGCAGTCCAGTCAGGGGTAGAGGCCTGTAATCCCAGGACTCTGGTAGGCCGAGGTAGGAAGATCACAAGTTCCAACCCAGCCTGGGCAACTTAGTAACTTAGAGAGACCTTGCCTCAAATAAACACTGAAAAGAGATTGCGGTTGTAGCTCATGGTGAAGGCCCCGAGCTCAGTACAAGAGGCTTTCTTCTAGTCATCTATTAGTTGAATATTTTATATCAAGTTATTTTATTTCTTAGAACATCATCTATTCTTGCTTAAATTTTTTAGGGGGTGCTCTAGGGGTTACAAATACACTTTAATGTAAGACTACCTTCAAGTAACACTGTTCATCTCAGTTGTACAGCAGGGGACTTAGACCACTTCTGTTCCTTTTTACATACTGTCATTCAATTCACTTTTCCATATTTTATAGTTACCTGACATACATCACTAATCTTATGTAAAATAAGCATTTAAGACAATTACAAATACAAAAACACTTAAGAAATGTTTTACTTTCATTTATTCCTTTCCTGATCTACCTCATTTCCTTATGTAAATCCAAACTTTATACTTACATAATTTTCCTTCTTCCACGTTCTGGAACAAGCTAGGTCCAGTGAAATCAAGAGTTGTACTCTAGGTGTAGTGAGACTGAAAAGGCACAGGTCTAGACTTGCAGAGAGAGAAAGCTACAGGAAGCTTCTTGGCGGAAGCTTCGTCTTAGGGTGCAACAAGTTCAGGGGATTCATGGGATTCAAATCAGAAGAAAGGGGCTGATAAAGTAGTCAGACAAAAGTACCTTCATCCAAGACGGAATATCTTTGATTTTTTTGAAGTTAATATCAAAGGTATCCGGCCCATTTCTCAGATTGATGATGCCATGGTTCCACATACCACTTTAATGGAGTTGTCTGTGTATAAGGTATTGGGAAGCTGCATGGGGAAAATTGACCAGGATTGCTTGGGGGTAGTCATAGCATTCACAATTCAAGAAGCTGTGATCACGTTTAGCACAATCTTTACATTCCTGAAAAAATACCTTTTCTATTTTCAGGCAGTGCCTGTCTGTTGCTAATAATCCCTTCAATTTGTCCTTGCCTTTGAGAGTATATATTCTGCAACTTTAAGGAATAATTTCTGCTAAATGTATCATGACCTAGATTGCTGAATTATTTTTACGTGAAAAATTTCCTCCACTCTTTCTTCTTGCTTGTATGGCCATTGAGGAAAGTTCACCATAATTCTTATTTTCAGTTCTCTAAAGATGCAGTTTGTTTTTGATTTCCTTTCATGTTTTGTTTTATTGAAACTCAGGGCCTTTTGTATAGTTGACAAGTGTTCTAATATTAAACTCTAAATTCCCAGACTTCTGATTTCTTTCCAAATTTTCTAGTCGCCTTTTCTTTCCTGACCTTTGAACACAATATACCTTAGTATAGCTTTTTTGCTATCATCAATTTTAGAAATTTTCAACTATTCCCTCAAGTATTTATTTTGCTCTCATTTTACTTTTTGCTGGTATTCCAGTTTCCTGTATATCATGTGTTTTGAATTATCCTACAGTTCCTGGATGTTATATCTGCTCTCTTTTCACTTCTTTTTTCTTTGCCTTTCATTTTGAGAAGTTTTTATTGATTTGTCCTCACGTTCACTTATGTCTTTTTTTTTATTGCCATGCTGGGATTGAACCCAGGGGCACTCCATTTCTGAGCTACCACCCTATCTCTTTTAATTTTTTGTTTGAGATAGGATCTTGCTAAATTGCCAGGATGTCCTCAAACTGAGATCCTCCTGGCTTAATCCGTTTCATTGCTAGAATTATAGGTGTACGCCCCCAGTACCTGACTGAGCTCATTCATTCTTTACTTGATCAGGTCACAGCTATCAGTACTACTTACCCCACCAAAGACATGTTCCATGTCTACAGCAGCGTTGTGAATTCTGGCATTTCTTTTGATTCTTCCTTACAGCTTCCATTTACCTAATGATGTTACTTTTTTTTGTTCTTGCCTGCTTTTTCATTTAGAACTCTTAACATATCAATCATTGTTCTTCCAATTTCCCTGTTTGAGAATTCCAACATCTGTGTCAGAGTACAGTTAATTCTAATGCTTGCATTGACTTTTAATTTTTGCCCTCTGGGTAGTCTTAGGTTCTCATTGTTAAAAGCTGAATAAGTTTTAATAGGTACTAGTAACAGAGGGAGGTAAGTAGACAAATAACATGTTCATGTGGGTAGAAGTTGGACTTTGTTTAAAGTTTCCTGTGTCACAAAGATTCATGCTCTACAGATTGCTCTACTGCATTGTGTTTGTCTTCTCTTTTGACTTTGGACTTCTCTTAAGTAATCTTTTTTAAAGAAGAGTGTGTGTATTATAGTTCTAGTGCTATTTAACTGGAGATCAACCTGTTTGCATGGAGGAAATGTCTGTATGGCAGGCACACTGGATAATCGCACATTTAAATCTCAGTGTTTTTAGTTTATATCACTGGGCTGTGACCTTCACAAGTGTGTCTTCTTGTGTCTCCACTAATTCCTTAGGAAAGGTCAGAAGGATAGAAGGAGTTTGAGTCACAGTGTCCTCCTCCGTGGCTCTGAACAGTGCTCCGCAAAGTGGTTCTTTCCCCCTGGAGACTGGGCCTTTGCTATGAAAATGGCCCTGGACATATTTTACAATGACTATTTTTTCATATTTGATTCATAGAGGACTTTTCTGTTCTCTCAACTGTCAGGACCTGATAGAATTCCTAGAGGTAAAATCTATGAAACTGTGCATCCTGCATAAGAATGGTGCATAGGAAGAAAATTTGAACATTTAATTTCTTGCAGTGGCACTCATGAGTATGTTAAGTGTAATGACATAACTTGTAAGAATAATTTAGCTGCTTCTCACTAAGGAGCTTTCTTCTTAGCATGTTTTCCACTACAGACTGATGAGAACATGTTAATGCAAATATACAAATCATTAGTCTTCATGCAAACTAAAATTCTCACTAAAAAGAAAAAACCTGTTAGGTTCTGGTTTGGGGAAAAATCAAGAAGACATATTTCTCCCTTTGCTTCCTAATAAATAGAGCTAACAATTCTGAGAATGATATACAAACCATAGATATGAAGGCTTTGCAAAGTAGAGAGACTGATGACTAGCTAGGTGTCATGCAGCACAGCGCGAGTGGATGGTGTCACAAAGATTGCTCAAAGTCCAATTCTTTGAGCAATGAGAGGCTGAAAAGGGTACAAATGCTGAAACTTGCTTCCAAGAGAAAGAAGTCGGGCACCATCCTGAACACAGCAGGCTCTCATGTTTATTAAGGACAGCAAGGGGAGTCCATCAAAGAGAAAATTGATCATGAGGGGCTTCTTAACTTGGGAAGAGTACAAGATCATTAACTGCTCATATGCAGGATTGCACCCAGCAGGACTGAAGTCGATAATATTTTTTATTGATTACTTGCACTTTACTCAAGAAGTAAGCAGGTATAGATAAGAGAAGAATGTGGAGCATCCTTCTAATGTCCCTCTAACCCTGGGCAACAGCAATAGGTCCACAGGCCTGTGTTGTATGCAACATCTGTTGCTCAACCACCCCACCCCCCCCTTCACATTGTTTAGGCTGTTGCCTAGAAACAGGTTAGACTACTTCAATGAATTCTCTGCTGATTCCATGGTGCATTAACTCCTGCAGATCCTAGGAGAGGGACCTCAGGACTTGAAGGACCGCATAGCCTGAATTTGTTGATATTTGTTCTGTCTTGATGTATTTGACTCATTTATCCAAGACACGGTGCTACAGATTCTAACAACCGAGAAATTCCAAGGAACACATATTAAACTCCTCTCAGAAAAAGCCTTTTCTTTCTAGCCAAAATATCCAGAAAAGATCAGTATAACCAACAAAAGACTTTTACCCTACTCTAGCCCAACATCATAGATAAGAATGTGGCCTTTCCCCAGCTCTTGGTTAACAAAACTCAAGCAGGGAACTAAGAATTCCATTCTCACCAGGCTTTAATGAGGCACTATTTCTCCTTCATCAAAGTGATTTTAAAAGCTCAGTAGGAAGGTGAGAAATACACCTCATTTAATGAAAAGCGTTCTCCTGTGGCTTCAGTAGAGGGCATGTAGAAAACATGAATACTGTGCTCTCCCCTCTACAACTCCCAGACAGAATAATGTCAGTGTTTTTCTTGTGGAGAATCTGAAGTCCTGCTCTGACTCCCAGCAGCGTCATTACCTGGCTGGGTATCAAGAAAGATTGTGTGAGGAACCTGGATTTTCACATCACCCAGTAGTAATAAGGTGGCACTCCATGTTCCCTCACTGGTGTGTTATAAGAGAAAGCGTACTGAATCCAAATATGTAAGTCTCATAGCAAGAAATATTAAAAGCTATACAAGACATAAAATCTACTCAGTGTTTAAAGAACCAAAAAAATCTCAGCTTGAATGGAAAAAGACAATCTACAGACACAAACATGGAAATGACACAGATGTTGGAATTGCCTAATTATCTAGTAAGTGTTTTAAAGGAGAAATCATACTGTTATAGAAACATGAGTTGCTATTTCATGATGTTGAAGAATGAAACCCTGGATTAAGGAGGCAAGCCACAAAATGGGTAGTTTATGTGAAGGATAAGGGAAGAGTCCTGAACTGAGTTGCCAGTGTTGGCTCTTTATCTGAGGGATTTTTTATGGGCCCATGGCAAGTTACCCTGACTGGTGGAATGTTCTTTCCCTTTCTCACCAATCAAGTCCCTCCACCTCCAATGCATGTCAGCATTGGCCAGTCATGTGGAGGACCATTCATTGTCCATGCAAGCTTTTGATCTATCACAGGATTGGACTCTGTCTTTGAAGTTACATCTGTTGAACATATACACGCCCACACAGAAATGTCTGTTAATCTGTTCAAAACATCTGGACCAGGGGAGACTCCCATGACTGCCTGTCCTTTGCCAATCATTTTTGTCTTGACTGCAGGACTTCTATTTTGTTTTGTGGACTCCAGGACCTCTCTGCCTTCTTGCACCCACAGCTTCCTGTCTCCATATAAATGTTTCAATACTTATTTACAAATTGCTTGAAGCAATAAGTAGGATATTGTTATTAGAAACAAATACAAAGTTTCAGTGAAGAAATATAAGAAATAAAACACAGAGAAATTTTAAAACTAAAATATAAAAACCAAAAAAATTATATGGACTTAAAATAAAGAAGACAGAGAATTGAAATCCTTCAACTTGAATATAGAACAACCAAAAGTATCTTGTGTTAACAAATAAAGTAGGTTGGAAAAATTAAATATAGGACAATGAAAATTACATAATGAAAATAAATAAACTGACAAAAAACCCAGAATGTTGAGTAGTTGGTGGTCTATTACAAGGAAGGGAAGGTCTAA
This sequence comes from Ctenodactylus gundi, assembly GCA_004027205.1. Taxonomy (NCBI): domain Eukaryota; kingdom Metazoa; phylum Chordata; class Mammalia; order Rodentia; family Ctenodactylidae; genus Ctenodactylus; species Ctenodactylus gundi. The sequence continues at coordinate 99,510 of PVKB01005196.1, forward strand.
TCTTTCGCAAAGAAGAAGAAAAAGATTGGAGCTGAAAAAATATTGAAAAAAATATTACCAGTAACATTTCCAAATCTGAGGGACATTTTCTGAAAACAGCAAGAGAGAAATGTGAAGACAGCAATGAGGCAGACAATGGATATCTCATTAGACACCATGGATACCAGAAGGAAATGACAAAATATTTTTAAATGTTAGAAGAAATGAACTATTAACCTAGAAATCCACTTTAGCAAAAATTCCTTCCATAAAAAAGAAGTCAAAATATACTCTGATTTTTTAAAAATTAAGAGAACTTGTCACCAACAGGTCTGTCCTTAAAGAATAGCTACAGGAAATTCTCTACACAGAGAATAAATGAACAAAGGATTCTCAGAACTTCAGGAATAAATAGAGAAGAATAAAATTAAATAGAGCAAATTTCTCTTCTCTTTAATTTTCTAAATTAAGTTTGGCAGTTACAGTGAAAATCGTGGAATTGTCTCAGTTGGTTCCTCAATATGTAGAGAAATGTTCAAGATCATTATATGTTAAAGAACACTAAGTCAACTAAAGCCTGAAAATTTTTTCTAGACTTCACTTGATCTGGTAAAATGAAAACATTGGTAGACTATATCTAGATTTAATGTAACAAATAATATGTATAATATGTGACATATTCCCCATATATAACAGTTTGAAGACTATGCAAATAGATACACTTAAACCACTAGAGGTAAATCAAAATAGAATTCTATAAATAGTATGAATAAACAACTAGTCAAATGACTCATTTTCTTCTTGTACCTCCCTCTACATCCAGCTATAAACTTTGGAAATGATGCAAGAAGTAGCCAAAGGAGAACCCCAAATGGTGGAAAAAAGGAAGTAAACTAGTTGGGGACACCAGTATTGTAAGAGCAATATAATGACAGGGTGTCCTTTGCCCCATCCTGTCCACAAACTCAACAGACTAAAGCAACCCAGGTTGGGAATTTCCCAAAGTCCAACCTGGCAGCAATGCAATGTCCCAGTAGCCTCATTTCTCTCTAAAACTGAACTGAAGCGCCATCATCAGTATCAACAGAGATTGGTAGCAATGACGGTGGGTTATGTTGGGAGACGTGCTGGCAATTAGCAACCAAGGGAAGTGCTTTCTATCCTTTACCCTCAGAAATGAGCAGCAACAGAGTGGAAGGATCCAGGGTGTTTCTAATTTCACAGGCTGCTCCATCCAGGAAGCTGCTTCAATCCTTAGGGTTGAGATAACCTTATCAAAGTTTTCCAAGCTGAAATCATAAAAATGCTTCAACAAGGTATGTGTTAAATTCTCTTGAAACAAAAACCACAAACTTTAAAGAAGAACTAATACAATACATGAATTAAGAAGTCTAATAGTAGAGTAAAAAAAGACAGGGTAAAATTGATAAAATGTGTGTATATTGATCGACTTTACCTGGTATAAACATAGAAATTGACCTGTCTACGTTATTTTCTAATTCCTGGACCAGAATACCCAATACCCACAACTTAGAGAGGAAAGATTTATTTTACTTCATAGTTTCATGCACAGGCAGGAGGAAAATGGTAAATGGCAAAATGGAAAATGGTAGAACCACATGGCACAGCCAGACCAGAGAGAGAGAGAGAGAGAGAGAGAGAGAGAGAGAGAGAGAGAGAGAAAACTCTTCACAGGACAACAGAACAGAGCCAAGTCAGGGAGGAAGGGCAGAAATAGCATGTACCTCTTCAGGTAAATCCCAAACATCTGCCCCTTCCAGCCAGCACCACCTCCCAACAGCACACAATACCAATAGGTACATGACGCTTCAGAGGCTAATCCATTCCTAAACCATAACATTTGTCCCCTTAGCCCCCCAAAGACTCATGTCCACCCCTTTATGACAATTGCATCTAGTATTTCTCTAAGAATTGCCAAAGTCTTAACAAAGTCTGCTAAAAAAAAATGCAAAAAGTCCAACATCTCCTCTGAGACTAAAGACAAATTATCATCCTGTGAAAACCAGAGTTAATCACTTGCAACATACAGTGTCACAGGATAAATACTCCTTTCCAAATAGGAGAAATAGAAGGATACCAGACAACAGGACCAACGTAGTTTCGAACCCAGCAGCGCAAGGGTTAAATCCTGTGGCCAGCACCCATGGTAAACTATGGCGAGTTGTGCACTCCTAAAGGGTTGGATAGCCCTGTCCCTCCAGCATACCCCCCACCCCCACTGCCGGCTGCAACCTCCATCTTCTTTGATTTGTACTGCCCTTGCCTACAGCCCAGAGCCTTGATCAAGGAATCATCCATGCTCCTAGCTGCTCCAAATTTTCTAACAAAACTCAAAAAAGAAAAATATACATGACCGGTTCTGGTCAACATGGCAGTTGAGTAAGAGCACTGCACAATGTCTCCTCACCAATCTACTTAAAAAGTCAAGAATTTAGTTAGAAAAAGTGTGTTCGATGTAGCTAGGAAACAGAGGAGCACCCCAGCAACTGAAAGGAAGCCAGCAGAAGGTCAAAAATTTCGAAGGATCATCAAAAGCAGAGAAAAAAAAATCCCAGCAGCCCAGGAAGCTGCCGCAGGCAGCTGTGGACAGAGGAAAGCTAGCATGGGCCTGGAATGTCTGATGGAGCTGGGAGAGAACGGAGCACCCCAACAACGGACAGGAGGCTGCGGGCTGGTCAGAAATCCTGAAGTCACATCGGAAGAGGAGGAAAGAAGCAGCCGACTCAGTGCGGGCCCCAAGCTGCCGGCATCCACAGACCACAGACGGAGAAAGGTCCAGAGCCAGAACCTCAGCCTGAGGTCAGTGTGGATCCGGAGAAGTGGGAATTGTCAGTAGCCGGAGGCCCCAGCCTCTGAAACACCAATCCGCAGGTATTATGCACTACAAATGCAGTGTGCGCTCCCCCTAGAAAAGGCACCAGGATTCCAGATCAGAAACAAGGCTCAGCAGCCTCCACAGGCAGTGACGTAAACAGGAGCCATTTTTTAAAAGAAGTGAAAAAAAAAAGCCCTATATTGAACCCTGTAGAGTAAAAGAAAGCTCAGAAGAGCACATCAGGGCTTTGGGGGTCACCCTTAAACAGTGCCTAGGAAGAAACTAACACAAGCGGCAGAGAGAGGAGAAAAGAGGGGGGAAAGGTTGCTGATCCCCTGAACGGTTCAGAGGCACCTCTGTTCTGAGGGTGGAGAGCGCTGTCCTGGGGGAGGGAAAATAGGACAGACAGAGAGCTTTGATGAGTGGACCAGGGGGGAAAAAGACACCTCAAAAGGGGGACCATTTCCCTGTTCCTCAAGCATGCACCGGAGGCTTCCGGTTCACCGCTGTCCTGCACACCAGAGGCACCTAGGACTGGGAAGTCCATCACCCCTCCATCCCATGAGCCAGAGGCTTCCAGGGAATTACAACACCCTGTCAATCCTGAACCCCAGAGGCTTCCTGAGGTATCTAGGACCAGGAATTCCATTGCCCTGTCTGTCCCTTGGGTCAGTGGCTTCCAGAGGTATCTAGGCTGGGCCTTTGCCAAACCCTTCTTTCCTGTGCACCAGAGACAGCAGAACCATGAGGAAATATGGTAATAAATCTCCCACAAAAAGTCTTGACAGCCCAGAAAATGATACCAGGGATATTGAAATTGCAGAATCCAAAGATGAAAATGGCAAAAATGATGGTAACTTCTGGGCCCAGATATTCATTGAATTAAAGCTGGAAATAAAACAGACAGTGCAAGAGCTACACCAACACATAGCTAAGCAAAAAGCAAGCCTTGAAAATCTAGAAGAGGAGACCATAAAAGAAATATACCAGAAGATAATGAAGGCAATACAAGAAATTAGAGAAGAACACAACAGAGATATAGAAAAATTGAATGCAGATATTCAGGAGGTGAAAAAGACACAAGAAATAATAAGCAACCACATTAAACATCTTCAGAATAGATTATCAGACCCAGAAAATAAATTGACTGATCTGCAACGTACAGGCCATGAAGAACACAAAGTAAATAAGAAATAAAGTGAATCATTACAACGGCTGAAAGATGACTCAAGGAGAAACAACCTCAGAATTATGGGAGTACAGGAGAAGACTGAGGACAAAACAAATGGTTTAAAGGACATGTCTAATGAAATTATGGAAGAAAATTTCCCAAATCTAAGAAAAGAAATAAACATGGAACTATTGTAGGCATACAGAACACCAAACAACTTTAATCAGAAGAGATCCTCATCACAACACATCATAATTAAAATTCTAGAAACCCAACACAAAGAGAAAATACTAAGAGTGGTAAGAGAAAAACAGAAGGTGACCTACAAAAATAAGCCCATCAGGATAACTTCAGACTTCTCAATCCAGAGACTAAAAGCCAGGAGATCATGGAGCAATGTCACCCAAGCACTAAAAGAACATAAATGCCAACCAAGACGGCTATATCCAGCAAAATTATCTTTTAATTTAAAGGGAGAACTTAAAACTTCCCATGATATAGAAAGCTTAAAGGAATTTGCAGCCACTGAGCCAGTACTGCAGAGAATACTTAAAGTAAGCTTAGAAAGTAAAAGGGAGGCAAGCGACACGAATGACCCCAGAGGAAAAGCGACAACAGCTAGAGGAAAATGAGCTGAGAAAAAAGTAGGTTAGTAATCTGTGAAATATGAGTAAATAAGTTATGAAAGTTAAAAAAAAATCTGAAATAACTAAATTTGCCCTCATATCTGTTACTTTAAGTGTATTTATGTTGTATAGATTTAAGTTTATTTAATGTAGCAATGTGATATAGTTTTAACTTTGTTTTATTGTAGCAATTCACTTATTAGGTCACTGATGAAAATTTATCCTAAGAAAACTGATTGATGTAAAGATAACCCTGTGAATGTACAAATATGTACCTTCCAGTATTCAGCTAAGGCATTTGAAATTTAACATTTTTTTGTCTTCTTTCTCAAATTTACTAGTCTTTTGAACTACATGCTTGTAGTTATTTTCTAATGTGAACTGGTGGGTAAGGCCAGGTTTAAGAATAGCAACAAAGATATAGCAATATATATATATATATATAAAAAAACTTTTAGTAAACATCCCAATAAAGGGATTGGTTGGATTCAGAGAAGAGGCATCAAGATTTAACTACTGCGACCCATTCAAGAAATAGGAAGCTGAGTTAGAGTGGTGACTTAAGTGAAATGATTTAGGTGTGGAAGATTAATATGTTAGTACTGTATAGTTTCTCTGACTTGGAAAACCCAGAACACAGACATTCTATAGAACCACATGAAATGATAGCCGGAGTTGGGGGTAAGGGTAGGGAGGGGGTGGGAGGGTCAAAAATGGGAAGGAATTGTAAAGTTGATGTGATACATATGTGCACGAAATACCCAAATTCATTGTAAATACTATGTATTACATATGTATATTAATAAAAATAGTGGGAAATTTTTTTAAATATATATGTAATCTGGTAATCTAATGAGTCTTACAGCCAAAAGAAATATTAATTTTGAAATTCAAAAACATCCAAAAGAGAACTCTCTACTCCAAGATGGTTTTATTACATATGGTATCTACCAAACATTTGAAGAATTATTAGTATCAATTTATATAATACATTCAGAGAAAATAGAGATGGTGGAAACAATTTTCATAACATTTAAGTACTCTATTAACCTAATTCCAAAATCATACAAAGCAGGATAACAAAGGAAAACTACAGACCATTACTTCTCTATGGAAAATAAACGCAAAATATTAAAAATAGAATAAATGAATAAAAATATGTACCATGATGAAAGAAGATTTTTCACCACTGTAGCTCCAGCAATTAGCACAAGCAATTGTTAAACCAAAACTCTTCTCTTCTTGGATGGTACTATTTTTGAACCTAGGGCCTTTGTACTGAACTACATACCCAAACCTTTTAGTATTTATTCTGAGACAGGATCTTGCTAAGTCACCAAGTTACCCACACTGAGCTTAAAAATGGTGTTCTCCTGCCTAGGTCTCCAACAGTTCTGGGTTTATAAGCATACGGCACACCATACAGGTGTTGGTCATAACAAATAACCAAGCATTTACACAAGAGAGCTATAAGCAGCAAGGATACATAGCAGTTGAAATTTCTCCACTGAACCTCGGAACCAAGAAATGTTTTATGATACAATCTTGGAAAGGAATATATAAGTATGTGACATGAAATGAATTTACACTGCCTGTTGACAAGTGAGAAAGAATCACACAAAGGAGAAAAAGTTATACCGTAAGTGGTACATCCATAAAAAGCATGTGTTCCTTTTGGAATGATTGAGGTTAACATATGGAATTACATTGGTAAACACGTTCAAGAAATGGAGGTTTCTGTCAAAATTTTACCACTGATTTAAAAATGTGGATGATCTCATTGTACAGTTCAGGCCAGCTGTGAACTCACTATGTAGCCCAGGCTGACCCCAAACACCTCAACTATTGGCTCATTGTCCTTGGAGCTGGCATTACCTGAAAATGCCACAATGTGCACAGCTTGTGAGAAAGAATGACTACAGTATTAGGATTTTGGTTGGGTGATTCTGATATTACATCTGCCAAGAAAACACAATGGCTCATCCCTGAGTGAGTGGCCAAATGATGAGTGGTAGAGAAGCCTATGTGCATCTGACTCTGGCCCAGATGTAAGGACTATTTTTTCTCCAAATACCTAAAGCACATAGGGATGTAGGCCAGGTCAGGCTACAAAGGGCCTGGAACATTATGTTAGTCAAGTGAAAGGGATGGTGCATACCTACTATCCAACCACTCTGGGAGGCTGAGGCAGGAATATCAAAGATCAAATCCACAATGGAAATTTTAGTGACATAGTGAGACCCTGTGTCAAGAAATGGGGCTCATTCTGAAGGGCCTGGCTTTCATGTCTAACACATCAAAGGAAGAGGTGGCATGTGCATTTAAATCTAGGTGTGAAAAGCTATGGCAAATTTGAGATTTTTTTTTTTGTCTCTTGCACCCCTAAAGGAAACATTGTCAATGATTGATGGTGGTACCAAAAGACCTGATTTCGGCATCAGAAACAAAGAACACTGTTACTCTCACCAAATAGAGTCGCCAAGTATGCACTGGTTCTAGTCCCCTGGAGCAGTGAAGTTAGGCTGACCTGAACAATTACACTTGCTGACATTTGGGCA
>PVKB01005197.1:0-106494 GCA_004027205.1 Ctenodactylus gundi
ACAGATCACTCACACTTTAATCCAGGCTGGTTTTCAATTGACTAATCTAGGCTGGGTTCCCAAACCCCAGTCCAGGCATGGTTCCTGATTGCCTCAAGTTGACGTAATCTCTCCAGTAGCCACAATCTACCCCTTGTCAATGTGACATCCAGGCAGATCTCCTTGAACCGTACTTAATTCCCAAGCACCATAGCCAAGTCAGTAATTACACCTAACGTAGCACAACTCTGATCCATACAAATGGAAACACAGAAAATTCCTCCCCACAACAGAGAACAGAGTCCCACTTTGGAGAACACCTATTCTCCTGACATTCAATTGCTTAACATTAGAGTGTAACTTAACAAGTTTCAATTCTAATGTGTGTATAGACACACAGACACAGACACACACACACACACACACACGTACAAGCATAAGAGAAATTCTAATTAGAATCCTTGTTTCGGTAACTGGTCACGTGGCTGTAGCTAGTATTTATAACTACCTTCTTATATTACTCATTTTGTATTTCGTTGGGACCCTCAGCAAGTACCTCAGCAGGTCTTGGTTCTTTCCCTGGTTAGGTGACCCATACCTACATTCCTCAAGGTTCTTGGCCATTTGTCGTCTTGTCCGGATTGGACTGTGTCAGTTTTTCGTTGACTTTAATAATAGGACATGATAAGACTAGGAGGTGCCCTTAAAGATCTTCTGTAGTCCAGACATAGTCCTCCTTGCCTCCGAGATGGAGTATTAGTCCGACTTCTCTGTTTTAGTCTGGATCCGTCACCCCCGCTAACACTGTAACTCCCTTTTTTGCTTGCTGATCCCATGGTACAAGGAGGCCAAAATGATCAGGGTGAAGTCTCAGTTTCCACTTTAATAAAATTATGACCTTGCCTCTTGGTACAGACCTTCCTCCTTCTGTACCTAAGATTTCTAGACCAGCAGAGCATAAAGGTGTGGGGACAGGAAGCAGAAATTTTGTTAATGGGTCACTGAGGGTGATGGTAAATGGTACCACTCCTGTTTCCACCCCTTGATTTCTGGACTCTTGAATCCTGGCTATGGGAGAGACAGTACCATGTATCAGTTGCTGATTCAGAGCATACTCAGCCGTCTGAAGAACCTTGCCTCAACCCTGCAAGGTATTACCACCTACCTGGTGCTGTAATTCTGTCTTCAGAAGGTTATCCCTTTGTTCTATCAGCAGCTTCTGGATGATGGGGAACGTGGTAAGCCTAGTGAATTCCATGGGCGTGAGCCCACTACCACACTTCTTTAGCCATGAAATGTGTTCCCTGGTCAAATGCATTGCTGTTCAGGATACCATGATGATGGATGAAGCATTCTGTAAGTCCACGAATGGTAGTTCTGGCACAAGCATTATGTGCAGGAAAGGCAAATCCACAGCCTGAATAAGTATCTATCCCAGTTTAAGGACAAAACACTCTTTTCTGTGGTGGTAGTAGCCCAATATAATCAACGTGCCACCGGTTTGCAAGCTGGTCAACCTGAGGAATGGCGCCATTCTGGGGACCGAGCGTTGGTCTCTGCAGTTGCCAGTGTGGGCATTCAGCATTGTCTGTTTTATGCCAGGTTGGCCTTGGTGAAGGGAAGTCCATATTGTTGAGCTCAGGCATAACCTCCATCCCTGCCACCATGGCCGCTCTGTTCATGGGCCCATTGGGCAACAACAGGAATGGATGAGGAAAGAGGTAGACTGCTCTCAACAGAACAAGTCATTCTGTGCACTTGACTATTAAGTCATCTTCTGCTGAGGTTACTTTTTGTTGAGCATTTACATGGTGTAAAAATATCTTTGCATCCTCTGCCCGCATGGAGAGGTCTATTCACATACCGCATTCTCACATATCTTTCTCACTAATCTTCCAGTTGTGTTCCTTCCATGTCCCAGACCAGCCAGCCAGACCATTTGCTACAGCTCATGAATCAGTATATAGTCACACATCTGGCCATTTGTTCTTCCAAGCAAAATGCAGGACCAGATGTACTGCTCGAAGTTCTGCCCACTTTGAAGATTTTCCTTCACCAGTGTCCTTCAGGGGTGTCCCAAATAGGGGCTGCAGTACAGCAGCTATCCACTTCCATGTGGTGCCTGCATAATGTGCAGAACCATATGCAAACCAGGCCCTGTTTTTCTCTTCCTCTTTCAGCTGATCATAGGGTACACCCCATGAAGCCATAGGTGTGTGCTGGAGGATAGGGGGCAATATAGCAAGAGTAGGTACCACAGGCATTTGAGCCACTTTTTCATGCAATGTACTTGTGACTTAAGGATCCTCTTGGCCCTGGTCACATATATAAAGCTTCTGTTAGATGATGGACTGTTGTTGCACACATCTAACTTTATGACTTGAAGGGTCAGAGAGCTCCCAGTTCATTATGGGCAGCTCAAGTCTCATGGTAACCTGGAGTCCCATGATCAGACGTTCAATTTTTACAAAAGCCCAGTAGCAGGCCAGAAGTTGTTTCTCAAAGGGAGAGTAGTTATTTGCAGATGATGGTAGGGCCTTGCTCCAAAACCCCAAGGGTCTCCACTGTGATTAACCTATGGGAACCTGCCAGAGGCTCCAAACAGCATCCCTGTCTGCCATTGACACCTCAAGCACCATGGGGTCTGCTGGGTCATATGGCCCAAGTGGCAGAGCAGCCTGAACCTCAGCCTGGACCTGCTGCACAGCCTTCTTCTGTTCCAGGCCCCACTCAAAAGTATCATATTTTTAAATTACTCGGTAAATTGGCCGGAGTCACACACCCAAGTGAGGAATATGTTGCCTCCAAAATCCAAATAGGCCTACTAGGCGTTGTGACTATTTGTTGGATGTAGGTAGGTGCCAGATGTAATAACTTAACCTTTACCTTAGAAGGAATATCTCTACATACCCCACACCACTGTACTCCTAGGAATTTAACTGAGGTTAAGGGCTCTTAAATTTTAGTGGGATTTATTTCCCAGTTTCTGACATGTTTATTTACCAACAAGTCTTGAGTGGTTGCTACCTTTTTCTCACTGGGCCCAATTCGCATAATGCCATCAATATAGTGGACCTGTGTTATACCCCATGGAAGGGTGAGATCCCTATGGACAATGTGTGACACAGGGCCAGAGAGTTGATACACCCTTGAAGCAGCATAGTAAAGGTATTCTGTTGACCTTGCCAGCTAGAAGCAAATTCCTTTGGATGGTCCTTATGGATGGGTATGGAGAAAAACGCATTAGCTAACTCAATAGCTGTATACTAGGTAGCAGGATATGTGTTAATCTGTTCAAGTAAGGAACCCACATCTGGTACAGCAGCTGCAATGGTGTTGCCTCCTGATTAAGTTTACAGTAATCCGCTATCATCCTCTAGGATCCATCAGTTTTCTGCACTGGCCAAACAGGAGAGTGGAATGGGGATGTGGTAGGAACCACCAACCCTGCATCCTTCAAGTCCTTGATGGTGGCACTAATGTCTGCAATCCTTCTAGGGATGTGATATTGTTTCTGATTTACTATTTTCCTTGGTAGAGAGAATTCCATTGGCTTCCATTTGGCCTTTTCTAGTATAATAGCCCTCACACCACAAGTTAGGGTACTAATATGTGGAGATCCTGCCAAGTACTAAGGTTATCTATCCCAATCATGCATTCTGGAACTGGGGAAATGACAACAGGATGAACCCTGGGACCTGTGGGGCCCACTGTGAGTTGGACCTTAAGTAATACTCCGTTGATCACTTGACCTCCATAGGCCCCTACCTTAACTGGAGGTCCACAGTGGTATCTTGGATCTCCTGGAATTAGTGTTAATTCAGAACAAGTGTCTAGTAGTCCCCAAAATGTCTAATCATTTCCTGTTCCTGATGCAGTTACTCTGGTGAAGAGCCATAGGTCCCTGTGGGGAAGAATAGGAGAAATATTGACATTATAACTTTCTGATAATCCATCAAGATCCTTCTTCAAGGGGACCTAGCCTCTCCTTTATTCAAGGGGTCCTGGGTCTATAAACTGGCTCAGGTCTGGAGTCTGATAGACAGAATGGACTTTGCTGTTGCTATTATTTGAGTGAGATGCCTCCTCAGTTGCCTAGGCATTTGTTTCTATATAAATCCAGCTAAAATTTAGTAGGTTTCCCATCTCTTTTACTTCTGGGTGCATCATGACTGATGATCCAGTGCCACCGGTCCACATGTGTCCGCCCATTCTAATCACTGCTTTGCCTCTGCTGTACAGTACAAGTACACCCACCTGCCTTTGTTGGCTAACTGCTGCCACTTAGCCCCTGCCACTCCAAGATCCAGTAGCACCCATTCTGTTTAACGGTTGCAGTTGTGTGGATACCATCCCCACTGTCAGGTCTGGCATACAGAGAAGAGCGAGGATAGGGCACTTCAAAAATGCTGGCTATCCCTCATTAATCAGTTTCTTACAGGCACAGTAAAGGGTACCTGGTGTAGACCCTCCCAATCCGAAAGAGTTGATTTCATCTGGCAGATCCACTCCAGTATTTCCATTTCCCTAAACCTTTGAACACTTTCTTCAGCAGTAAACCAAGGAATATTAAGCATTTCCAGCTCACGCACTCTGGGCCATCTTTTAATCCATATTTCTTCCAACCAACCAAATAAACTATTAATACCTCTTCTAACTTCACGAGCTATAACATTAAATTCTGAATCTCTGCTCAGTGGACCCATATCAAGAAACGCAGACTGATCCAGGTGTGTATTTCATCCACCATTGTCCCACACCCCTAAAATCCACTCCCATACTTATTCCCCAGACCTCTGCCTATAACAATTAGACAATTCAAGACATTCTTTGGGGGGTGTATCATACCTTCTCATGAGTGGACCTCACCCTTAGGGGCTTTCTGAGGTTTAACCCTACTTACTGGCCTAGAGGAAAAAGTAGGTGCATCCTCATGTGGGTCCTGAAGAGCATGAGCATTATCCTGCCTAGTAATTGCATCAGGGAGTTTCCTGACCGTCTCCATAGACAACACAGGATTAGTTTCCTCAGCTAAGAGTGGAGATGTCAACAGCAAAGAGAGCAGGGATGGGGGATCCTGTGCTGCTGAGGGTAGGGCTACTGAGAGTGGGGGAATCCCTTCTTTTGGAAAAATAGCCTCTTCAGGACCTTATCTTTCAGTAAGTTCAGTGTTTCTGTTTTGATATCCAGTTCTTTCATCCATTTTGATCTGATTTTAGTGTGTGCTGACAGATATAGGTCTAGTTTCATTCTTCTTTATGTGGAGATCCAGTTTTCCTAGCACCATTTGTTGAAGATGCGGCCCTTTTTTCCCCATTGGTTTCTCTTTTTTCCCATTTTATTGATATGTATACATGCAAGATTTAAGGTTTACAGTGGAATTGAGCATTTTGTGCACATATTTATCTTGTCAAGGTGACAAGAGCTTTCCCACTCTCTTTTTGTCCCTCCTCCTCTTCTCCACACCCTCCCTCCTCCCCCACCTTACCCCCGTTTCACTTTGTTTTTCGTTTTAAGTTCCATAGGAGTTGTGCTCTGGGACTCTCATATCAGAGACCATTCAATGTTTCACCTTATGCTTCTGACTCACTTCACTAAGCATGATGTTCTCGAGTTTCTTCCATTTGCCTGTAAAAGCCTCCACGCTGTTGGATTTTATAGGTGCACAGTATTTCATTGTGTATAAATACCACAATTTGTGTATCCACTGGTCTGTTGATGGGTATTTTGGTGACTTCTATATTTTAGCTATTGTTAGTTGTGCTGCTGTTAACATGGGTATACATGTATCTCCGTTGTGTGTTGTTTTGGCCTCTTTTGGATATATGCCCAGGAGGGGTGTCGCTGGATCAAAGGGGATATTTATTTCTAGTCTTTTGAGAGCTCTCCATACTGCTTTCCAGAGTGGTTGTACAAATTTACATTCCCACCAGCAGTGCAGGAGGGTTCCTTTCTCCCCACAGCCTCACCAGCACTGATTGCTATTTGACTTTTTGATATAGGCCATTCTTTCTGGAGTGGGATGGTATCTTAGTGTTGTTTTGATTTACATTTCTCTTGTGGCTAGAGATGTTGAACATCTTTTAATGTATCTATTGGCCACTTGTACTTATTTGTGAGTAAACTGCCTCTTCATTTCATTTGCCCACTTTTCAATTGGATCCTTTATTTTGGTAGGCTTACGTTTCTTCAGCTACCTGTTTATTCTAGTTATGAGCTTCTTATCTGAGATGTTGGTGGTGAATATTTTTTCCCAGTCTGTTGGTTCTTTTTTTACAATGTTGATAGTTTCCTTTGCTGTGCAGAAACTTTTTAATTTGACAAGATCCCATTTGTTGATAATGGGGATAATTTCTTTTGCTCTTGGTGTCTTGTCAAGAAAGTCTTTGCCTACCCCATGTCTTCTTGGATAGGCAAAATAAACATAGTCAAAATGACTATACTACCTAAACTGATGTATAGATTCAATGCAATTCCTATCAAAATACCTACAAGTTTCTTCAAAGAACTTGAAACAACAATTCTTAAATTCATATGGAACCAAAAGAGACCAAGAATAGCCAAAGCAATCCTGAGCAACAAGACCAAAGCAGGAGGCATTACAGTTGCAGACATCAGGGTATACTATAAAGCCATAGTTGTAAAAAAAAATTGGTCCTGGCACTAAAATAGACAGATAGACCATTGGAACAGAATTGAAGATGCAGAGACAAACCCAAATACCCTCAATTACTTATTCTTCGACAAAGGGGCCAAATGCATATGATGGAAAAAGGACAGCCTGTTCAACAAATGGTGCTGGGAAAACTGGACATCCACATGCAGAAGAATGAATCTAGCCACACACCTGTCACCATGCACCAAAATCAAATCAAAGTGGATCAAAGACTTAGACATTAAAAATGAAACACTAAACCTTCTAGAAGACAAATAAGGCAAATTTCCATTGGTTTCTTTTGGCCCCTTTGTCAAAGATCAGTTGACTAAGGGTATTTGGATTTGTTTCTGTGTTCTCCGTTCTGTTCCACTGGTCCTCTTGTCTGTTCTTATAACCATACCATGTAGATTTAATCACTATTGCTTTGTAGTATTTTTTTTTTGAAGTCTGAGATTGTGATTCCTCCAGCTTTGCCCTTGTTACTCAGAATTGATTTAGTGATTCTGGGTCTTTACTAGTTCCATATAAAATTTAAAGTTGATTTTTCTAGTTCTGTGGAGAATGTAGTTGGTATTTTGATTGGTATTACATTGAATTTGTAAAGTAGCTTTGGGAGTATGGCCATTTTGACTATGTTAGCTCTTCCTATCCAAGATCATGGGATATCTTTCCATTTTCTAAAGTCCTATTCAATTTCTTTCTTCAGGGCTTTGTAGTTTCTTTGTAGAGGTCTTTCATCTTTTTGGTGGAGGTTTTTTCCTACGTATTTTATTTTGTTGTTGTTGCTATTGTGAAGGGAGTTGTTTACTTAATTTCTTACTCTTTGGATTCATTTTTGGTATATAAGGATGCTATTGATTTGTGAGTATTGATTTTATAACCTGCTACCTTGCTGAATTTATTTATTAGTTCTAAGAGTCTTTGGGTGGAGTCTTTTGGTTCTTCTGTATACTGTATTATGTCATGTGCAAATAGAGATAACTTTACTTCTTCCCTCCCAATGCATGTTCCTTTTATTGACTCTTTCCAAAATTCCAAGCACTATGTTGAATAAAAAGGTTTTGCACAGCAAAAGAAACAATCATCAACATGAAGACACAACCCACAGAGTGGGAAAAGATATTCACCAGGAATACGTCAAAGAATTAATATTTGACTGATAGTCATATTTTATAAGTTGGGTCTCACTGGGTTTGAATCAGGATGTCATCAGGGTCAGATTCCTCTTTTGTGATTCTAGGGACATATTATGGATTGTGTACAAAATGTCTTTCAAGGTCTCCTTGTTTGGAGTTGCGGGCCAGTCACAGGAAGAGCTACACTGGAGAGTGACTTCAGAGGGTGTGCTTTTGTTTCTGTTCCCTCTGTTCTTGCTCTGTTGTCTTGCTGCCATGGTTTGAGTGTTTTTCCTCTGCTATGCCCTCTTCCACCCAAGTACTGGATCTCTGTGATTTAGCTCAAGTAAACCTCTCTCTCTCTCTCTAAATTGCCAGTGTTCGGTATTATTTCCCACTGATGGGACAATGATCTATAAAGGGAGAATTCTTTTCTTGCCCTTTATAGCTTCTGAAGACCGCTAAAAGTTCTTGGCTCATGACCCCTTCATCTGGAAGGCCACTGATGAGTCTTTCTCATTTGTAGCACTGACCCTCCCATCCTTTTCCATGTTTAATGACCCTGCATTTGCATTGGTCCAGGGGATTTTCAGCCCTATTTTGAGATCATCTGATTAACAATCTCAATTCCATCTGTGAACTCAGTTCCCCTTTGTCATGTACCAGTTAACCACAAATTCCTGAACCTCATCAGGGACCAATGGTGGAGATGCATTGTTTTGCACAGTATGCTGCCCTGCGGGGTTGTTGTTGTGGGACTCAGCAAGTTGATTTAGAACTCTCTAGCCACTTGAGAAGATGCTCTGTAACAACCCGCTGTGCCCATGTATGCCTTATTCTGTAAAGTTGTTTTGCTGGGAGGCAGGCTGTTGGCAGTTCTGTGTTGGGGAAGAATCCAGTGCTGTTCTGCTCACTGATAAGTCACAACCAAATCTTTTTGGTTTTCTAAAGCCAAAGTCAAAGGTCTGAGATTCCTTTGGAATTATGTGATCTTCTATAGAAAACATGTGGTCTGTAAAAAGCCAATGTTATGAGTAACAAGGATGAAACAAACCTGTAGGAACCAAGCGGATACCATTATCCTCCCAGAAAAGTAAGCAGTAGGAAGAGGCTGTAAGCTGGCCTTCCTTGGATCTCTTATTAGTTTTTGTCAGAGAAGGAGCCAGGATGTAGTTTGGGTAGTAGACTCTAATTGTAATCTCCTCTCTTCCCCTCTGGCCCTACCTCCCACTCCAGCCGCGCCTTGCCCTGCCCCACCCTGCCCTCTTTCTCTTAGTTCGGTGACCACAAATCTTGATTTCTTCCATTTGTCACATGTTAATAAACATAATGCCTACCTCAAGATGACGTAAGGATTGGAGGAGCTAATATAGCCCTAGTATTTGTCACAGGGAAGGTCTTGCAGTAAGGCAAGGTTAGGATTGGACATGGGATGCTTCATACACATTAAGGACTTCCCTGGAAATAATCAGAGTGGAGAGACCCATTCTCCTCCTACTCTGGGACCAAAGGGTGTGTGGACTCTGGGCATTACTTTCAGAAACCTACTCCTATGTAGTTACATCTTGGGCTATATGTTTATTTCATCAAATTCTCCCCCTAAATTACATCATGTGTACTTAGGAGATGAGAAAGCTGTCTGAAGAATGCAGCCATTTTTCCAGTCTTACATAAATCATAATGATTGCTCAGTCTTCTTGGTAAGAGGCCAGATTTGTCAGTTGAGGTAGATTGTAACACATGGGCACGGAATGGCCAGCAGGATTCTGTGATTTCAGGTCTAGAACTCAACAGCAGTAAGATCTGGGCTTGGACTGTTTTTATCCCACAGCAAGAATAAATGGAGATAAATAGATGATTAAAGATAAGATCATAGTTTAGTGTCATAGGGCCTAAAGAGAAGGGTGCTTTAATTTACAGACAGCTTTTGTTCATATGTGTGAGATTAGCAATGGCGTTAATGTATTCAAGATTCCATCTCAGAAAAAATGTCATGCAGAAGACAGAGGAGCTCTACTGTGTCTGGAGCTCACTGTACTGACTCTGGGGTCTAGGGCAGTGGTGTCGTCTTCTGTGGCCAGGGTATCTTTTTTGAGCCAGCCATCTTTATGGGATGCTTTAGCCAAGGAATAAGCCTTAGAATTTACCGCCCTTTTCTGTTGCTTCATGAGCACCTTCAGATATCATTTATGAACTTGATATAACACAAAATTTTTACATTCTCATGAGAGGAAATAATCTCCTGGAAAATGGAATTTCATAAGATTAGTGGGCTTCCTCCCGTGTTCACAGGAGTGATATGTTTCTGAATCATCCTGGTGAAGAGGAGAATTTGTTGGTTGACCAGTGACATGAGTGACTTTTTAGCAGGGCCATTCTTCCAAGTATTTTGATATGTCCACCTTCTTGGCAAGAATATTAACAAGCACAGATACTCCTTACCTGTGGGTCATCAGTGTTATGGTAGCACTGAGGTTAAAAAAATGAAATCATTAGCTTAAAGTGCTACTGCAACTCTGGGTTCATTGCAGCATTATTCAGGGTAGTCAAGGTTTGGCGATGACCTCAGTGCCCATCAAAGGGTGGATGAAGGGATACAGAAACTCTCTCTCTCTCTCTCTCTCTCTGTATGTGTGTATGATAATATTATTCAGCCATAAAAAGAGGGAAATTCTGCTGTTTGTGACAGCATAGATGAGTGCTGAGAACATTACACTAAGCTAGGCACAGGAAGACAAATACTGTACATTCTCACCTATATGTGGAGTCTAAAGGAGCTGAACTGATAGAAACAGAGAAAAGGATGTTGGTTGGCTGGTACTGGGTATAGCAGAAATGGGGATGTGTTGGTCAAAGAGTATAAACGGTCAACTGTGAGAGAAGTTGAACATGTTGTGGTTATGCAACTTTTATTGTGACATTTATATATGTGTATATATCTTAAATGATCAGCTACATTATATATATATATATATGTATATATGTATCTCAAATCACTACACTATACCTCTTATATATACTCTTTGTTAATTGAATATTTTAAAATAAAAAGAAACCTCATTTTAAAATAATTTTAGATTCACAGTGAGAGCAAAAACAAGTCAGTGTCCCTGTGTACCCTTCTTCACCTCCCCTAATGGGACTTTTTTGTGAGACAGGGTCTTGCTTTGTAGCCCAGGTTTATCCTGAACTCACTATGTACTCCAGGCTGACCTCAGAGTCACAGCAGTGTTCCAGCCTCAGCCGCCCCACTGCTGGGATTACAGGCATGCATCACCATGCCCAGCTTATGTGGTGCTAGGGAATCGAACTAGGGTCTTGCACTTGCTAGACAAGCACTGTGCTGTTCCTCCGTTCCTTAAGAATAGGTGTGTTACATTTTATAGAATGTGTGTGGCCTCGTGGATTTTGACCTAATTCCTACTCCTTGTCCACAGAACCTGCTAGACATCCAGAGCTCTTCTGCTGGGTCTTCTTTCATTCGGGCTGTCTCCCAGCTGCCTGCCAGGCCTTGCCTTGTCCTCGTGGACTGGGTTATCTACTGCTGGCCTTTACCTGCTGCTGGCCTCTTTTGCCTACTCTGTGTGGGAGGTTCATCAAGGAATGTGTATGCCAGGGACTTGTTTTTAATCATTGCTGCTGGTACTCTGTATTATGGCTGCAGCAACATTTATTTATCTCATTTAGACACTTAAGTTCTTGTCAGTGTTAGTGATTTCAAATTTTGCTTCCCTAGAAATTCTTCCACATGTTCTTTATTGCACACATGTGTGTGTACTTCTGTTGGGAATGTACCCAGGAATAGAATTACCTACTCATAAATATGCATATGCTTGACATTAGTAGACATAGCAAAGAAATTTCCAAAATGGTTGTAACAAGGATGCAAGAGTGACCTGGCTATGACACCTGTGTCTGATCTGGCTGGCTGGGTGATGTCCTTTTCGTCTCTCATCACTCCATGGTGTCCCTCCTCAAGCTGCATATTCAGTTGAAGAGAAAGACTTTCCCTGGTAAATTAGGACTGTTACTCATTCAAGGATATACAAATAGCCGTGCTCCCCTGCTAGAACCTCTAAACCAGCTTTCAAAGTGGTTGTATCAGAAATAGTTTTCATTTGTTAATGCTTGGTGACCTTAATATTCTTAATTTTAGCCTTTTTGAGAGACGTGTTAGTATGTAAGTATTTACTTATGTATTTATTTTTGGTATGGAGCTAAGGACCAAAGCCACCCTACCACTGAGTTCACTAAGCTCCATTCTTAGTCCCTGTGTTTTTTTTTTTTTTTTTTTTTTTTTTTTTTTTTTTTTTTTTTTTTTTTTTTTTTTTTTTTTTTTTTTTTTTTTTTTTGATTCTGTGACACAGGATCTCATTAAATTACCCCGGCTCATCTTGAACTTATGATCCTCCTACCTCAGCCCCCTGAATAGTTGAGATTATGGATGTATGCCACCACAGAAGGCTTCCACGGGTCACTGTAATTGCATTTATGTGTTGTTGTATGCTTGTTGGCTGTTTGAGTGTCTTTTTTTTGGGGGGGGGGGGCAGAGTATGTGTTAAGATTTTTGCCCATTTAAAAAATGATAGTCTGTCATTTTTTTCTTAATGATCTATAATATTTCTTTATACATTACAGTTGCCATTGTGTTATTGGATGTAGATATCGAAAAACGCTTCATACTCTTGCTATGTCTATTTTTGGTACACATAAGTTCTTAATTTTGATAAAATTCATTGTATCCCTCTTTTCCCTAGGATAATGGTTTTTATGTAAAGTTTAAGACATAGTTCCCTACCCCAAGGGTGGGTGACCGTCCTTAATATTATTTTCTCAAGGCTCTATTATTAAGCCTCAGTATTAACTTTTATTATTAAAGACCACCTGGAGTTAATTATGATTTATTTTTCCCTACATGACTGGCTTGTTGGCTCTGGACCCCTTATGAAAATGTCCGCTTTCCTCATTACATTTTAGCAGTACTTTTTAAAGATTACTTTTTCCTAAGTATTCTAATGCCATACTGTTGGGTTTCTTTATTCATTCTTGTACCATTTTACTGGTTTGGTTATTTGAGTTTTATAAGTCTTGATATTTGGTAGTGTAAACCCTCCCGTAATGTTCCTCCAGTTTGTCTTTGCACTTCTTGGTCTTTGAATAAAATCAGCTTGCTGATTTCTACAGAGTAATCTGAGGGTACTATCTTAAATTCCTTGCTGAAGTTGAATACTAGACATTTACGTCTTAGAGGAGGACCAGTCTATTTAAGCTAACAGTTTTCGGAAGGTCTCTGGCCATTCAGGCTGGCTGGCAATTGCAGAAAAGGTCTGGCAGGCAACGGCGGTGGGGTGGGAGCTCAGCTGAAGCTCAAGTTCTATCCTCCCGGGCCACCGGCCTTTACCACACACCTGTCATCTACCACAAGCCTATGATCCATCCCTTCTGATCAGCGCCCCCCCCCCCCCACCTTAACAGCACGTGAGATCCCTAGCATCCAAACCCATGAAGCTTTTAAAGGATGTTACAGATCCAAGACACTACAGATATCTTGGGGTTGATTACAATGTCAATATTTACTGGAGAAGAATTGATACCTCTTAAAATATTGAGGTTTTTCCATGCCATTGCTTATTTTTTTCCTTCAGTAATATTTTGTAGTGTTTATGTTAGAAATTCCACTTAACTTTTCTGAGATTTATTTTCTGTGTATTTAAGAGGTTTGTTACAAAACAACCAGGTTTTTAATTATTTTTGTTTACTAATATGTGATAACAATAGATTTTTACATTGGTCTTGTGTCTGGTGATTTTCCTGAGTTCACTTCATGGTAAGTGTTCCCCTGTGTATAATGGTATTTACCATCTCTTGTTGCACCATCAGTACAGTGCTGCCCAGATAAGGATTAACACATATTTGTATCTGTCTTAGTTACATTTTTGTTGTTGTGACTCAGTGTTCAACATCCGCAAATTTAGGGGAGGAATGGTTTCGTTTAGATCACAGTTTCAGAAGGTCACAGTCCACTCGGAGGCAGATGGCAGCAATGGAAGTACCTGGCAGAGGCAGAGGTGGGGCAGCTCCTGACAGAACCACAAACACAAAGCCAAGTCGTGTCAAGTCCAGTCTCCCAGAGGAAGGTAGGGGCGTACATATACTTCCAGGTCCAGTCCCACTGACCCACCCTTCTGCATTGGCCTCAGTGTTCTGTCCCTTCCAGATGCGAAAGGTGTGGTAATCCCCCACTACATGCCTGTAATCCAATCTACATGCCTGTAATCCCCCCCTCCAGACCAGGTCTCCATCTTCCAACAGCACATGGTTCCATAGACAATCCATAACATTCAAATACATGAGACTTTTGTGAGGCATTCCAGATCCAGACCACAATAGTATCCCATTAGGATCTCAGGGTGGATGCTTTTAATATATTTACTGTTATATCTTGTGTTAATATAGTTTGTTATGAATATTATTTTTTAAAGTTGAAGAAGTGCTACTCTAGTCCTAGTTTGTGAAGAATTTACTTAAATGATTGTTGAATTTTATTAAATGCTTCTGTGTCTATTAAGATGGTTATCTAAGCTTTATTTTTAATGCATGTTTTATTTTTATTTTCATTTTTGAGACACTCTGCCATTATACACTCTATAGTCTAGGCCGGTCCTGAACTCATTGTGTAGCCCAGGCTTATCTCAAATCAAATCAAATAGTCCTCGTGTCTTAGCCTCTCGAGTGTTGGGATTACAGGTGTGTCCTACCATGCCTGATTTATGTGGTGCTGAAGAATCAAATTAGTGCCTTGCACTTGCCAAGCAAGTGCACTAACTACTGTGCTATTCCTTCAGCCCCATACATTTTACTTTTTTTAATGGCAAATATTACATTTAAAAAAATTTTTAAATGTTAATTTGATTGTTACATTGTTTCATTTTTAAGTGATGGTATAACCTTGCATTCATGGCACAGATCTCACTTTTCGTAATATATTAAGACTTTATGTTTCAATGCACTTAACTTGCTTTGATCTTAAAGTTTTCTTACCTGTCAAAACAGGTATCATTGTCTGAAATTCCTCTTTGGAGTACTTTTGTGGAGTTTTGATTAGGGTATGCTTTCCTCCAAATTAGTTGGGCAGGGTTTCTTGTTTTTTCATACTTTTTGAAAGGATTTGTTTAAGATCATTAATTTTTCCTTAATTATATGGAAAAATTCAATGGTGTGGCCACAAGGGACTGTAGTTTGCTGAAGATTTTCCATTATAGATAAAATTGCTTTAATAAATGTAAGACTATTCTGATTTTAATATTTCATCTTGAGCCAGTTTTGATAAATTGTACTTTGAGAGAAATGTGTCCATTTTCCATAAATGCTCATATTTACTGACCTAAAGTTGGTTTAAAAGTTTTTCCCCCATTTTATTGATATGTATAAGTGCAAATTTTAAGTTTTACAATGAAGTTGAGCATTTTGTGCATATAGGTGTCTTGTCTAGGTGACAAGGACTTTCCTACTCTCCTTTTGTCCCTCCACCTACCTACCCCTCCCTCCTTCCCTACCCTCCATCCCTCCCCACTCCTCCATCCCTCCCACCCTACCCCCAGGTTCACTTTGTTTTTCACTTTAAATTCCATGAGATAGTTGTGGTCTGGGTTTCTCATATCAGAGAGACCATTCGATGTTTCACTTTCTACTTCTGACTCACTTCACTAAACATGATGTTCTCAAGTTTCTTCCATTTGCCTGCAAAAGCCTCCACGCTGTTGGACTTTATTGATGCACAGTATTCCATTGTGTATAAATACCACAGTTTGTGTATCCACTGGTCTGTTGATGGGTATTTTGGTGACTTTCATATTTTAGCTATTGTTAGTTGTGCTGCTGTGAACATGGGTGTACATGTACCTCTGTTATGTGATTTAAATTTTTTATTTTTTTTCACGTATGAAAGTCTTTAGAGCTATTGTGTTTTTTTATTCTTAATGTAGGTATTTTGTGTTTTCTTGCATTTTCCCTAAATACCTCTTGTTAATAATTTACTAATTCTATAGACTTATTCAACTACTAATTTTAGCATGGTATATCCATTTGTTTTCCATTCATTTATACTATTTTCTCTTTCACTTCCTTTGGGTTAAGTTTGAAATATTCTGGTTTGTAAAGGAAAAAATGTTATTACTGATTTTCTTCTTTCCTTTTTACTGTCTGAACTGAAGATATGGTGCTGTCTCTTGTTTTAGGGATATTTCACTTTTAGATATCATTTTGTCATTATTATTGAATTTCAACTATTTTCTAATACTTTTGTGGAGTTTCTTTGTCCCATGAGTTATATAAAATGGATCAGATACGTAGGTGCACAAAATGCTAAACTTCATTGTAACCTTAAATTTTGCACTTACACATATCAGTAAAATGAGAAAATAATTGGTTAATTAAAAAAGTATCATTGCATTTTGAACCAATTTGGACTCCAGATTTTATAGTTACTATTTCATGATATTTTAGCTTATTCCATTGAGCCTTTGAAGACTTTTGATATAATATCCATCCTTTCAAATACATTTAGACTTGCTTCATAGGTGAACATATGCTGTGTTTTTATCAGTGATCTTTGAGTACTTTTAAACAAAATGCATTCTATAGTTGGCGAATCCAGTGTTCTACATATGTCACTGGGGTCAAACTGAATAGCTGAAATATTCAGAACTATGTCTCTACTGACTGCTTTGTATCACTGATTCTATTAACTGAAGAGTTGCATTAACAGTCACCCGCTTTGCTATTGTATTTCTGTTTCTCTTTTTGCTTCATTCAATTTCTGTTTTATATATTATTAAAACATATGGTCTGCATACAGAATTTAAGTGTTCATAGTTTTCTGACAAACCAGTCACTTACTTATAACTATTAAAAGGCAAATAGTATTCATAACACTGTTGTGCTTACATAGGTTGAAAGTTTAATGTAATTATTTTGAATTTATAATCTGGCTTTTTTTAATCTACATTTTTGTTTAGTTGATTAATCTGAAAGAAAAATGGTATTACTCAGTGTTCTCCTCTGTTAGCTTGTTTGTACTGGACAATTTTATCTATTGTAGTGACTGCTCTAGAGAGTATCACATTTATCCTAAATTTATTAGAATCTACCTTACATTATTACTTTTACCACATTCTGGTAGCACACATACCTTGTAATGGTCAAACTTTGTGTAACCCTCCCTGTCCTAGGGGATAATTTAATTCACAAGCCCTGAGCACCATCATGTCAGGTATATAATATCTACTTACACATTTCGTGCCTCATCTCACCACCTTTATGTGTTCGTAATTTTTTTCTATTCCTATGAGGGTGATTTCCCTTTTATTTGAATTATTTTTTGAATGCTGATGATAAATTTGCCTGAAACTATTTTAATTTTGCTGTCATTTTAAAGGATATTTCATACGGTCTAAAATTCTGGTTTGAGACTTAAATGCTTTCAACCCTTTAAAAATGTGTTCTATTATCTCTACCTTATATCATTTCTAGTGGTAAGTTCAATCATTAGTCTTGCTACTGCACATTAGGGGGAACTGTCTTTTTTTATTTCACTTATTTTTAGCAGTTTTTCTTTAGTTTTTAGAATTTTAATTATGAATGTGTAAGTGTACATTTCTTTCATGTTTACGCAACTTGTGTATATTTTCTTGAATCAGTAGCTGTATGGTTGGCATGCTTCTCTTAATTCTTTTAGAATTTTAATTATACATGAAGTTTGTTTTTAATAAATCACATTGTTTTTGCTGTATCTTTGTTTTTCTTTGTTTTTGACTCTGTATACCTATTTCAATCTAGATTTTTTTGAAGCTACTAATCTGTTCAGTCTGTATTCTAGATTTGTTTGTTTGTTTGTTTTGAGATAGGGTCTCACTGTATAGTGGAAGCCAGTCCTGAACTCATTAGGTAGCCCGGACTGGCCTTGAACTCAGCAATCTGCCTGTCTCAGCCTCACAAGTGCTGGGCTGATGGGCATGTGCCACCACACCTGGCTTTAATTTTTTAATTGTACTGTGTTAGGTTCTAGGAATTCTATTTCGTTTTTACCCCATCTTTTCATCTATTTTCTTTGATATAAACATGGCTATTTTAGATTTCATGCCTGATTACAATAATACCTAGATCACCTGTGAGTGGATTGTTACTTAGCCTTTTTCTCCCAACTGTGCTTTTGGATGTGCCTAGTGATTCTGGATTGCTTGCCTGACCCCATCTAGGAAAAGTTGTAGAGACTCTGTATGTTCTTATCTTCCTTCTAATAGAAATTCTCTGACAGGCCAACGCGGACGAGGCTGAGTAATCTTGATCCAGTTACAACTTGTTTGCTTGTTATGAAATTTGTCTCTACTGCTGGTCATGGCCAGTTCAAAAGTCAGCAGTCTCTGCCTGAACTCCTTCCCCTGGGTCAGCCCTTGCCTACCTAGTTTGGTTTTGCAGCGTTGTGCGACTGTCTCAGCAGCTGCCATCTGCCTGGTTGTGTGATGTCTTTACTTACCGAGGCATATTAGCAGCACTACTCAAGGACTAATGGAGGAATTGCCTGCACCGTAAGGACTTGCTTCTCTGGAGTTCCCATTACTTTGGGGAACCTTGGCTTTCTCTGGAGCCCCAAGTCCAGTTTTTGCCTTCCTGTCCTGCTAAGCCCGTTGCCTACCCTGGATGGCATTTTCTGCTTGCCATTTGTGGCCTGCAGCATGAACTGGCAAACGCCATGATGAAGAAAGTGGCGGTTGATGTAGGGCTTTGCTTCTCCTGACTCTTCGCTTACAGCTTTGGTACCTTGCCACAGGTGTCTTCTAACAACCTGTGCATGCACATGTGCATGTGTGTGATTTATTCAAGTGTAGTAGACATGAGCCAATAGATAATGAATGTTCTAATGAGTGTACTCAGTGTTAGGATTCATCTGACAAGAGCTAATCTGTCATATCTGGAAGAAGAATTTTTCCAGCTAACACTTTAATTATAAAAGTTGCTTCATTCTGTAAATTGGACTGTGGCCGTCAGTGCTGTTTGTACAGTCTCATTAGTGGGGCTGGGCATCCACGTTCAGCTTTGTCATGACTGCTTTACTCCACTCAAGGGTTGGCAGTAGGGCCATTGCCTCCTTCTCAGTGTGCCCTGAGGTAGTTCTTCCTAGAGTAGGAAGATCTATAAAAGTGCTGTGTGCTTTAAAATTAGTGTTCCTTAAGGCAAGCTGGCTGGATCTCTCTCTCTCTCTCTCTCTCTCTCTCTCTCTCTCTCTCTCTCTCTTCTCTCTTTCCCTTTTTTAAATATGTGTGAGCTTAGAAAATTAGTCTCCACCCCAAAAAAGTATACTCCATATTTTTAGCATATTGAAAACGTAAGCCAGCCTCTTTCACATGTACGTGTCCAACATTACTCTTCTTGGTGCTGACAGCATAGTAGCCAACAAGACAGGAAACGTCCTTTGGTGGCATTGTAATTTCCTTTGGGTTCCACATTACTAGCAGCTATCTCCATGCAGAGAACATACTTAAGAAACGTTGAGTTATGTTTGTTTCATGGAAGTGCTGGGTATGACCTTTGTACATAGCGGTCACTAACTGTATTCGTGAGGCCATCTGGGAGAGCTTCCTAATGGGAGTGGCAACTTTGGAGTGTTTTCATCCTCCTGGGAATCAACTATATTAAAAGAGAATATTTTAACATACTACGGCCAAGCTGACTCTCCAATATGCATTGTCACACCTTTCCACCCGAGTTGCTGTGTTGCAGGAAAAAAAAAATTAGTTTAATTTCCCTTTAACACTTCTTTTGGCTTGATTTTGTAAATTTAAACTGTCAAGAGATCAAGTAACAATGTCATTTTAATGAAAGACAGAGAATTCTGCTTTAAAGACTGTCAGTCCATTTGATCTACCTTACGGAGCTAGGCTGGTAATTATCCTAAAAGAATCAACCTGGCAAAAAATAAAAGGAAAGACTCTGAAGAGTCAGTGAATACATATAAATCTGTCCTGTGATTATATATGGTTATATGTATTTAAGTGACTGTATATATTGGCATATACAATTTTTTATTTCCAGACTCACATTTTACATTGCTTCTAAATAAAGCTATCGTCATACAAAGTCATACTGCCTTTTAAGATGAATGGTTGGAGGCTTGTGACTGTTGCTCTTCTTAGCATGAATAAGTGACACTTGATTTGGTCCTTCTCATTCAATTTCTTCTGACTCTTACATGTAGAGATTTTTTTTGAGACAGGATCTCTCTCTGTAATCCAGGCTGGTCCTGAACTCACATTGTGGTCCAGGCGGACTTCAAACTCACAGCAATTCTCCTGCTTCAGACCCCAAATGCTGGGATTACAGGTGTACGCCTCTATTCCCAGCTTATGTGATAATGGAGAAATGAACTCAGGGCCTTGCAAGTGCTCTAACTGCTGTGCTGTTCCTTGAGCCTCTGTGGAGCTGTTTTTAAAGGTGATGCGATCCCACGTAGTTGAGATTGCCTTTTCTCTCTCCCTTGCATTCTCCGAAGGATGATAAATGTAAGCGTGCTTTTCCAGGCCTGTCACTAGCATTTCCGTGTTCTACTCACTTCAAGGTCACATTGTGCTCATTTTGCATTTGACCTAAAATCTGTTCACGTTCACAGTGGTCCTAGAAGAATAAGAAGTGTTAGGACAATAGCAACACAGAAGGATTTGGGAGAATCCGTCTTCATAGAAACAGTATGACACCCATTTTGGGGAAGTACCTACACATCTCCGCTCTCCAAAATTCTGATTTTTCAGCAGTACCGAGGACCCCAAGACCATTGTTAAAATGTCTTTGTCTTCAGATTCTAAATGAGGCAGCACTTTTCAAAGACTGGAGTTATTCAGGTATTTAGACAAACACTTGAATATAAGTGAAACAGTGTGGGGTGGTGGCACAGATCAGCAGCACCACCGTGTAATTGAAACTGACACTGTAGTGGGTTCCTTCAGTGTCAAGGCCGTTTTTTTTTTTTTCATTCTGAACACCACATTTTGCCTCTTATCTTTATTTATGTCTGTGCTTCCTTAATCATCTTCAAATGTTTATGAGTTGATGTTTGCATGTCCCCATTCTGTGTTTCAAATCTCGTTTGTTGCCATTTTTCTCTTCCAGGGAGGGGAAGTATTCTGTTTAGGCTATGTGTTTAAGGGTGGAGAGTGTTTATAGAATCATCATCTGTTTCCCCGGAGCCTGATCTATTTGATGACATCATTTTATAATTTTGCATGATTTGGACAATACAAAGCACACAGAGCCGTGTGTTCAGGACTGCAAACAAAGCAGGTTTTTGTAATTAGACAGAGAACCTAGGCTATTCAGTTTATTCAGTTGTGATTCCTGGTTTTTTTTTTTTTTTTTTTAATGAAAGTCGACTTACAAACTATCAAGAAATTGCTTCTTAGTGGTACATTCTTTGGTAACTCAAGAGTGACTTGAGAAGTATTTGGTTGTTTTAATGTTGGTGTATGGTTGAGATGTGGATGCAAGATTAGCCTTTGAACTTGAGGTTACAATTTTGGATCTGGACTTGGTCACTGATAATATTCAGGGATTCCAGAGACATTGGAGAAGTCTCTTACTGTGTAAAATGTTATGAATGGAAGGTTGTATTGATTTCATGTTAATAGGTATTAAAAGAATGAATAGGTGATTGATCTAATTTCTCTGTGCTTTATTGTTCTTCTCTTTGTTGTTCCTCCATCGTATCTCATTTTGTCATCCAGAAAGTGACCACTCAGGGGTCACCTTAACTCCTGCCTTGTGGCAGGGCACTTCTTCTCCAGAGGTTATTCATCGACTGCTGAACTTGGGGCATCATCCCCTAAGACTCCTGCATTTTAGCTGCCAGAGTTTTAGGCAGACTGTTGAAGAGATGAAAACCCAGGAAAGAGAATCCCGCTGAAGATTCATAAAATGTCAAACTTTAATCTAACATCTGTATTTAATCTTAGTAAGAACGAAATGTCTGACTGGCTTGTACTAACACATCAGTGGAAGTGAGCCTGATCAGGGCTTCCCACCGTGGGGACTCGCTGGGGACTCTCCCGTTGGCTGTCCCATTGTGATGGTTGGGAGCTGTATTAGGGAGGAAATACTGCTTGGTAGAAATCTCACGTTTCTGCCTCACCGTGTGGGACCGGTGCGCCTTCAGGGCCTTGCAATGATAAACCAGTTAACCCAGGTGCCGAACACAGCTTACCTATCTCAGGACATTTGTTCTGTGTGCATGGATTTAGTAACTTTAATGTAAATGGGCACCTTGGCAGCTGTGTCCCCTTAAGCGGATTTTATCTAGCAGCTGAGTTGGCCACGTCACTGGGCAGTCATAGATTTTCAATGTTTCCTTGTGCCAAGAGGGCAGCTGGAATCATTTGCGTACTCATTAATTTGGGAGAAATATGAGCTGTGTGACGCAGACAACACGAGCCTCCTGTATGTTGGTATACTGGGATAAGCAGCTCAGGGTAGCAGCCATTTGCCCTATCCCGAAGGAGTCCTAGGATTTTAATAAGCTGATTATAAAAATTCTATTTCTTTGAGATTTGAAGCATCTAATTAGAGTCTGTAATTTCTCTCCTATAACGAGAGTGGATGAAGGTTAACGTTAGGCCTCCCGGGCCCTTTCACATTCATTTACAGAGAGAAATCAGGTAACAGTTGTAGCTAATTAGAACAGCGTATTAAATATTTAGTCCATCTTGATTTAACTTGGAGAACACATGCATAGTGTTGGACTATGGAAAATGATAAAGGGAAGTAAAATTTAATTTTTAATCAAAGGTAAACTTAAAGGGAGTATAACAATTTCAGCTGTGACTGTCCTAACCCAACAGCCAGAGCAGCAATTGCCTGTAGTCGTCTGAAGTGTCAAGATAAAGGACCATGATGTCGATTTAATTTCATCAGTGAACATGTTGCCCAAGTTCAAACAGCTGGAATTTATGCAATCTGTGTAAAGTACAAAAGACTCGATGATTTATATCATAGCAGTGACATAGTAAACCCAACTTCTTGATGTTCAGAATTTGGAGTTTGAATTCAGATGGTGTGAGTACATTTTTGAGGGCTGTTTTAAAGAGATATCTCATTCATAGACTTTTTTTGAAAAGAAAATTTGTATCTAGCAAAACTGTTCCTTGCCAAAAATAAATAAATAAATAAAATAAATAAATAAAAACCTCTTCCCATGAGGCTGAGCTAACTTGGTAATGGAGTAGCATTATTCTGTTATAAAAAAATCCACCTTTGTCATAGACTGATAGGGAACTACTACTTGCTGGGGACATAAGTTATTCTTGTCATACACAACTCTAGTAATCTTTCTCAAATAGGATTTAGTTAAGTCTTGACATGCATATGAGAAAAAAATTCCTCAGGCTCAAACTCATGATGGGTGTTCCCTGTTGGGCTTCACGCAAGAAGAAACGTCGTTACCGTGAGATCTGTTCACAAGAAAGCTCCAGGATGCTTGTAAGTCACCTGGCAACAGGCTTTTAGAATTTAGAAAAGTAAAAAAGGGTAAGGATGTGGCAAAATGATAAAAAAAAATGTTCTCAAAACAGAAAGGCTCTAAAGTGTAACCCAAAGGCACGCATTGCACAGATACGATTGTGGGGCTCGCAGGAGCCGCCATTGCTCTCATTTCCATCGGGTACATGCTTGAGGCACCATTGCAAATCCATGTAAAGTACATGGCAACTCTCAGAGACCTTCTGACTTTGCTACATTGTCTTCCAGTTGCCAGTTATTACCAAATAGGTCCTGACAGCAATAATCCTTTGAAAATACCTGTTACTGGGGATAATAACTGGTTGTTAGAGCATTAGCCACCCTTGACTTCACTTTGGGCTATTACGTAACAAAAGAACCAGCACTTGTTGAGTCTGCCAGGTGTATTAAATTATATCATGCATTGTAGAAATTCTGTGATGGGGATTAGCATCCTGAAAAGACTATTGGAGACTGCCAAACTCATTATCTGTTCAGACAGGAGGCCAGCCTCTGGCTGGGGTTGCAAAGGTTGAGTTGTAGCCATCAAGAGCCTACCTGCGGTCCCTTTGGACCCTAGCATGGAGAGCAACAGGTAGCACTTAATCATTTCTTCTTTGTTCTTTGACCTCTCAATAATACCGCAGTAGTGTACTGTGATAACTTGACTCAGCTGCAAAGCTATATGACAATGGATTTAATTATCTTCTGGACTTTTTATTTTATTTTATTGTTTTTAGTGGCAAACCTGTCGGTCAGTTGTCTGAAGGCATAGCATTTAGTGGCTCTTTTCCACACTTTTTGTAGGTCTGTATTTTGTTCTCCAGTTCCCTTAGGACAATAGAGAGAGATACTGAGCATTCAGGGGACATGGCCATTGGACACTGTGGAACCATTTTAGACTCCCACATTCACTCTTAGATCGAACACTTCATGCTGTGCTCAAGATATCTTTTAGGCCAGAAGAGGAGTAGCAAGAAGTGAAATGAAGTTTGAAATCCCATAGCAGTAAGGTTTCAGCTGCCAACACCCATGGCAGAGGACTTGTCTGTTTTCACCAGTTTGGGGAATTTTTTCACATAGCTGTAGCCAGTTCTTTGTTGAAGGACTGTGCAGAGGTGCTACTTCTTGTTTTTAGTAGAACATCCTTCTGAGACTCAATGGTGTGTCATCTCGGTCACCTATGCCTTTATTTTTAAGCATCTGCGCCGAGGCTGTAAGTGACACATCTTCCCACGTTTCTGTCATGTGTGCAGATGAAGTGATTAGATGATCTCCAGCGACTCACGCCAAGTCTGACACTTTGTAGATGCATCCTGTTTGTTAAATGGGATTGAATGGGAATTTCCCTCTTTTTCTTCAAAATATTTTCTTATAAGAGATTATTACATGTTAATTGCAGAAAATGTGTATTAAAAATAGATCCTTGGGAAGAAAGTAAATTTTCACCTGTTATCCTACATCCTGAGGTCATTTCATTAGACACTTTCCCCATGTATCATTCTGTTATTATTTTTCAAACATATATAATATATTTTTTCAAACACACACACACACACACACACACACACACACATGGGATCAGGCTATGTTTGGCATTTTAGAGCCTGTGTGTTTTTCACTTAATGATGTCTTTCCAAGTCATTGGATGATCTCCTTCACTATTAAGTGTTGTGGCTTCATGAAAGTTTAGTAATGTGTGTACTCTGTTGTCATTTCTTTCTGTGATACATTTAGGGTTTTTTAAAAAATAATTTTTCTTTAATGTGAGCAGTGCCATGAGTTACATCCTTTAATTTAAATCATTGTTACCATATATGATTTTTTTCTGAGTTTGAGTTCTGGGAAGTGGAATTGCTGTGTCAAAGGTACACTCTCAGTGTTGGTAGATGTGGTCACTTATTTTCAGAAACTTTCTGCTTATTTTTGTTCTCACCAACCAAAAGGTTGCTTCCCAGTACCCTTAATTTCATTGATATGTCATTTTCAGTCTGCTAGCAACAGTCCCTGGACATTCCCCAAACGCTTCTCTTTGTGTTTGCACTTGGATGTGATACTGTCCATTCTGCCCTGTCTTTCATTTGCTTACTTTGCCATGGGCATTTCTCCTGTCATCTGGTGGCTTGTGTCTTTTGACCAACTCTGACGTTCTTGTGTCATAATGTAGCAGTTTAAAAGATGACTTAGAGTTCAGTGTGCCTTGGAATTGCCCAGTTGGTGGTCACCTGCCTGCTGTGAGACCTGGGACGGGCTTTTGGCCTTCCTGAGCCTCAGCTTGTACACTGCATCCTCATCTTTAATGCTCTGGTGCTCACTTACCTCCTTTGCTTCTTTTAGCAGATTCTCACTCCATAGATCATTACAGATTATTCCTGCTTAATGTGAATTCATACTTTTGACTTATCTGTGATACCTTATTACTTTCTGTGTCTGACAGATCTTTGGAGATATCTGCTCTGGTTCAGATACAATATGAGAAGTTGTAGAAAAAACAGCATAAAAAGCTAGTAGTATGTTTCCATCAGCAATTACATTGTGCAGTGTGTGTGTGTGTGTGTGTGTGTGTGTGTGTGTGTAGCAGAACAAAACCAGGTGACAATATTTATAATATAACTATAAACTACACAAATTGCTATGCAGGAAATTAATAGGGGCTGAAACAGAAAATAAAATAATGGGGGGGGGGTTCTTAGAGGTGTGATGAGGAGAGACTTTGGGGGCTGTCCACTCAGGCTTCCCTCCCGGCTCCTTGGCCATGAGATTTTCTTTTCTGTCTTGCTTTAGTCAGTAAGACTTTTGCTTGCGTTTTAAAAATAAGAGACGTTTGGAGGTAGGACGTTTTATGATGAGAATGAAAGGATGGGAAGGAGACAGCTGAACTGACATGTTTCAGTGTAGTGTGATAGGATGTGCAAATGCCCTGTGGCAAGAAAGAACTTTGGGTGTTAGAGTAATTACAAAAAGGCCAGCTTGGATACGGAGGAGGCGAGTGGAAATTGGAGTTTGGACCTGGGCTTCAGGGAAACCTGAGGCAGGATTGCTGTCAAGGGGCAGAAGGTGGGGACTTCGGATGTTTATTCTAGGTTAAGAGAGGCCCCCTGAAGAGCTGTGTATGAATAAGGGTCAGTGTTGGATTCCTCTTTTGGAAAGGTCTCTCTGGGGATGGACGCTAATGAAAATGCTCTGGTGAGATGTCATTGGAGGAGATGAAAGTCACCAGAATTCTATTTGTCAAGAAACTTCCAGAAAAAGGTTCTTCCTTTCTCTATTGCTTGCTGTTCATTAGGACTGCTCTAAAAACTGGCTGTCATTAGAAGTCACTCACACTCTGTAAGACTGGGTTTTCAGACTGGGCTGAAACTCTGGTGCCTTCTTTGGTTGCTGTAGGCTACTGAAGACACATGCTGAAACTTCCTCCTCTAAGAAATGGTCAAACTTCCCAGAAAATGGTGTTGTAAATGGGAGGTTGCAAGCTTTGGGTAGCCACTAGGGGCATTGACTTTGACTTTGACCAACTTCCTGGCCTCCAGCTGGGGAAATCCATGAAAAAGTCAGTTCCTCTTTTTTCTCTTCTCTTGATTCCCACTAGAATCATAATCTCAGAAAAGCAATCAGCAAGAAATAGACGATGGAGAGGAAACAGGCCAAGATTGGCTCTTAAGCCTGTGGACTTTCTCCTAGTTAATGGCCTTCAGTTACAAGCCATCGCTCACCTCGGGCGTCCATCTGCGCTTTGTCTGCTGCCTCCTACAGCATCCTTTTCACATTTCCATGTGCTTCTCATAAATTCTTCTTTTGCTGCCTCTTCTCTGGATGGAAGGCTCCCTGAGGTCAGGGATGGTCTCTGGTCCTGGGTGTCCCCACCTTCATCTGTCACCCTTTCCACCAACTTATTTATATAAACTTTAATTTTATGCATATAACTGAGGAAGAGGTTGTAAAATATACTTCGGGGTCATTTTAAGGAGCAAAGAGGTGGAACCAGATCAAGGAGAACTTATTTGCCCCCAGATACTTGTCTCACAGTGTAGGAAATCTTGAGAAAGGACAGAACAACTGTACAATTGCGTAAGTCTCCTTGTCAGGTGGTGTTGAGGGACATGGAGGTAGCATACATCATGTTTAGTAAATCAGGCTCTTTGGAGTAAGGGATAAAGGCAGCCCTGACACAGTCATAGAAGATTTGATACTCTAGGGCTCTACCACAGGCCACTGACCAGACAGAGACACAGATACATGTTTCTAATGACTATTGCATTGTTAGGACAGAAAAAAGTATCAGAATCCTTTCCATTTTTATTAGTCTACGTATGTGTTGTACAATGGTTGCATTAAGCTTGAGAATTTTGTGCATGTAGGTATCATGACATCATTACAATCCCCCCCCCCCCCCCCACACACACACCTTTGGATTCTCCTGTTTCCTCCTTCCTCCCCCATGACTCTCAATATCTCACACATTTTATTCTATAAATTGTTCATGTTCTGGGTTTCTCATAATAAATTAACCATGTGATATTTAACCTTCTGAGTCTTACTCACTTCACTAAGCATGTTGATCTCAAGTTGTATCCATTCACCTATGATAGCCTCAAATCTATCTGTCTTTATGGAAGAGCAGTGCTCCATTGTGTACATGTGCCACATTGTTCATATCCATTGGTCTGTTGATGGATACTTTGACATCGTCCATGATTTATCTGTTGTTGGTTGTGGAGCTGTTAACATGGACATACATGTATCTCTGTTATATGTTATTTTTTAACTCTTTTGAAAGATACTCAGAAGAGCTTAAACTGAATTGAGTGGAATATTTATTCACATCCTTTTGAGGAATCCCCAGTTTGTTTTGCAGAGTGGTTGTACTAGTTTACAGTCCCGCCAGCAGTGTACAAGGGTTCATTTTTCACTGCATCCTCGCCAACATCAATTGCTGTTTGAGGCATATGCCATTACACTGGGGTAAGATGATATCTTACCAGTGTTTTGATTTGTATCTGTCTAATGGAAAAGAATGTTGAACATATTTACACATTCTCATGTATTTTCTGGCTATTTGTACTTATTT
Source organism: Ctenodactylus gundi (assembly GCA_004027205.1). Classification (NCBI taxonomy): domain Eukaryota; kingdom Metazoa; phylum Chordata; class Mammalia; order Rodentia; family Ctenodactylidae; genus Ctenodactylus; species Ctenodactylus gundi. The sequence goes on from PVKB01005197.1 coordinate 28,358, forward strand.
ATCTGACAGCTGCCTATTCATTTCAGTTGCCCAATTTTAATTGGGTCTTTGATTTTGAAGGTTTTATTTTTCTTCAGTTCCTTATATATTTTAGTTACTAGCTTCCTGTTCAAGGTACAGGCGATAAATTTTTCCCATTTTGTAAGTTCTCTCATCACTCTTAATAATTCTCTTTGAAGGGAATCTTCAGCCATTGAGTAGAAAGGAATAGACAATAACAGAATAGCATATATCTCTATTTCTTCAAATCTCTTTGCCTTCTTCATTTAATAAAAATAAGTTTCAGGATTTTATAATTTCCACAAGGGCAATGAAGGATCCCTTCATTTCTCCAGCATCCTGAGAATGTTTAATACAGAGGAGGTATCCAGCTCATACCTAATGGAACGGTAATTGTGTGTGGGAATGTGGGAGACATCAAATAGAAAAAATAATGAGAACAGGGGTCAGTAGGAAGAAAGAAGGGGCCACCAATGGCCAGGGACCTCTGTTTGGGACATTTGAGTCAGTTTTCCCATACAGGAGTAAACTCTTCATGGCTGTTAAGACTTACAGTCTGCAAGATTATGACATACTAGTTGCTTACAATAAAATGCAACTCTTGATGACTTAAGGGAAGAAGTCAAGTTATTCTAGAATTTCTCAAAAATATCATGGTTCCCCAAACCCTAAGGAGCTTTGACCTCTCCTGCCTCGACTAGCTGAGGACACATACTCAGTAGCATCATCACAGAGGTTTCGTACATTGGAGTCGTGCTCCCCCAGTGGACGCTGGGGCTGTAGAGACCCCCGAGGAGAACAGGGTTGGTGTATAGATGATCAGCACAGACAGGCTGCCAAAAACCCACACATGATTTTGATGCACAAGCTTTCTCTCTGTCTTCCACAAGGAGCCATGGCCTGACTTCTTTGCTGATCAGACTGTCACAGGTAAAAGGAGTGAACCCTGTCCTCAACAATATCCTTGCAGTTGGATGACTAGTCCTTGACTGTTCTCACTGACAGTAAGTCCCAGAAGGTGCTAGGTGATTTGACAGCAGAAGTTGCTATTCTGGACTAATTCTTAGTGACAAGGAAGATTGGTTGGGAAAATAGAAGTGACAAGAACCTTGGGAGGAAGTAATGGTGCTGTCTTAGAATTCACGACAGCTGTTACTGTTAATGAGTTTGAGAATGACTTGGGCAAAATTCCAAACTCCCAGAATCTTGACCTATAACCTGCTGCTGTGTGGATCCCTCAGGGTGACCCACAGGGGGATGCAGTATCCAAATATATGCCGCTGCTTAATGGGGAGATGTCACCCCAATTCCCAAAGGAAATTTGCTCACGGGTCCAAATGAGTCTTGATCCTGTATGCCTGTATCCTGGGAGGCAAAGGAAGATGAACTTAGGCGGAGAAGGGAAGAGCATTAAGGAAAGAAGAGCTTTTGACAGGAAGAGGTCTGAAGTAATCCGCCCACGTCCTATTTTTAAGTTTTGCTCTCTCAGGGCCTTTCCTTGTTTCATTTTTCTCTCCCTAGCACTCAGGAAGGTCGCTGCTTCAGGGAGCTCCCCTTAGTATCATCATATCTAACCTGCAGCATTAATCCCCATAACTCCCCACAGAATATACATAAATCCACATAGACTATATATATATATATATATTCTATTTAACAACTCTTCCATTTGAGTATTATGACATTAAGCAACTTGCAACTAAAGGAGATGAGACTGAGAAGGATCAAGCAAACTGCACAAGACCTCATCTCTCATTTAGGGATGACTCAGAGCCCGAAGACAGGTATGTCTAATTCTCAGTCCCATTTTATGCTCCTGCCTTCTGCTAACTTGGGGACCCATTTCGTTTTCCCATGAATCAATACCAGCTACTCACTATTGCAAAGCATGGGGGAGAGGAGAGATTTTTCTGCAAGTGTCAGGCCACTACTCCCTGGTGTGGTCTTTTCCCTACTAAATAACCCCTGGCATGGACTGCCATTTGTAATACCGCTGGCTTCACTCTTGGCACAGTTCCTGTCTAGAATTGAGGGCAGACACCTAAGTGGAAACATGAAACTGGTCACCTGTGGGTGGCCTTGGATCAAACACCATTTTTTAACCTGTAAATGTGAGACAATAATAAAACTCAGAGATTTTTATATTTCTGTTTTTTCATATTTTATCACAAAAATAAGAAAACTGAATATAGAGAAAACAAGACTTCAGCTGACTAATGGCAGATCAGTGTAGACAAACAGGGAAGTATTAAAATAGAGTTAGTAGCCAAGAAAAGAGAGCGCATTAATGCTGATGAATAAAATGTGCCCCTTGCTGACTTCTTTTAAGTTCCTAAATTTGTGAGAAAAACTCACAGTATTTGAATGCTGGCTCTGTGGCGAACATTGGACAGGATTCTATGTACTCAAAATTGAAGGTTATGAGAGTCCTTTTTGTCCATGACAACTCCACTCCTCCCACTGTGGTCACACAAAAGTCCCATGAGGTGATACGGGTTGTAATAGCCAGGTTCACAGGGATGCCTGTTCTGACTCCAGGCTCCGCATGCTTCCTTGTGCCCCCGTGTTGAGGACTCATTCCCAATGTACTTTTCAGGTCCTCTTCATGAATAACCAGTATCTGGTGCAGAATCATCATGGAGTGAGCATATAAATGAATCAATGAATTTCCCTCTCATTTTGTTGAACACTTCAGATGAGGGAGCCCACCTTGGTGTGCAAAGAATACAATATGTTTTTGAGGAATTTACATTGCAGAATGTAAGAGTTGTGTAAGACAGGGATTCCTAGCCAGGAATCCAGAGGTTCCTGGGGAATCAGGGACTGAGTTTTAAAGAATGCAGTGCCTCTAACCTCAGGAATTTTATTGAAGTTGTGACTGCGTAGCTATGGGATTCTTTCTTTCTTTCTTTCTTTTTCTTTCTTTCCTTCTTTCCTTCCTTCCTTCCTTCCTTTCTTCCTTCCTTCCTTCTTTCTTTCCTTCCTTCCTTCCTCCCCTCCTTCCTTTCTTCCTTCCTTTTTTCTTCTTTTCTTCCTTTCCTTATTTATTTATTTATTTATTTATTTATTTATTCTTTTGAGGTAGGGTCTCACTGCTGTGCAGTCCAGGCTGATCATGAACGCACTATTTAGCCCAATTTGGCTTTGCACAGCAATCCTCTTGCCTCAGCCTCCTGAATATCCATACTCCCGGATTATGTGGAGCTGGGTAATCAAACTCAGGGCCTTGTACTTTCTAGGCAAGCTCTCCAAATGCTGTGCTATTTTCTTCCAGCCCAGCTCTGAAATTCTTGAGAGAAAGATCTGATCTGTAGCTCCTGTTAAGTTCTAAGTTGATATTGGGACTCTCCAGCAGATCGTATATAATCACTGTCTCTTCAGTGTTACTGTGATGACATTAGGAACTGTCAATTCCATTATCCTTGGTGATGGCCAACATCAGTGCTGGCTTATTAAAAGCCTCCTCTAGGAAAATCTCATCTTCTTTGCCCACAAGAGTGAATTTTCTCTTCAGCCGAGCAAGCAGAGCAGGAATGATGGCTGTAAATAAATTACTTTGTTTTGTTTTGCTGTGTCAAGTTGTTTGAAATGCAAGTAAAATGCTTACTGGGACTCACTGCTGCTGAGCTGCCCTTCTATCTCTTAGTCTCTTACTTGCTGTTGGTCACTGTGATGGGGAAATGGGGGATTCACAGCTCAAGGGCACAAGCATAGGGAGTTTACGTGACTTGTCCATTATTGCCAAACCCTCCCTCGAGTATTGCATTGGACCCACCTGTAACCATGGCATGCCGATTTCTGGTTGTTTTAAAGATGCTAGAAATTGTTCAGTTAGGGCACATGGACACAGCAGTGCTTGTCTTATGAAGTTGATAATTTCCTCGAAGCAGGAGGCATGCCGGAACAGGAAAGACCACACAGGAAATCACAGGCAGCAAGCGGAGTGGGAAGGGAGGGAGTAGTCACAGAGCTGAAGCCTTTTTTTCCCCATATTTGCAAGAAAAGGAAGTCTGAAGCAAAGCAAGCAATATGGGGTTGAATAGTCTGAATAACAGCAGGCACTGGGATATGGGAGTTTTTCCTGGTTGCCTGATACCAGGTCCTGGGATGATGAGGACTTGTGGGTGATGACGTCAGAACATGAGAGCCTGATGGAAGAACTGGTGGGGGACATGAACGATGGGTGGGTTGGTTGGGTTTTGCATATTCAAATACACTTGCAGACAGGTTGTTTAGTATCTCTGGGAATTAGCTAATGCTGAGAAGAGCAGATCCTTCAAGGTCAGGAAGGCCTTATATCAGAGCGTTAAAAACATACAAAATGAAGGCATTAATACATTGCTTTTGTTCCCTGAATGAAACCAATGGAGCTGGGCTGTCTAATGAGTCATGTCACCTCCTTCTGGGGGCATTTGTAGCTGTGTTTCTTGCAGCTTTGTTGCTGTAATCTCCTGTGTTCCACGGTACCAACCCCAGACCATGGGCTCTGGGTGGCCAAGACTCACGATTCCTTTTATTTTAACACACCATATAGCTATGAAACTAAATTTTCATTCCCTGGCCAAAAGATTACAAATGACAATCTTTTTATAATTGGAATAGTTTCAGCGCTGCACATAAAGTATCAAGCACTTGTGCTTGGAAGAAAAGAAATTGTACTGACTGTTAGAGCATTCCCAAAATGACAGTCCATTTCTCAAAATGATCTATGATATTCATTGGTTGGGATTTTATTGCTTTTGTTATCTAATTCAATTCATCCCATTTTATTGCTGCTCAGGGCTCTGTTACTGTAGCTACCTCTCTCGTTGTCTTCTGGATAAGGATGTTTCTTCTTTTATTATGCGCGTGGCGGCTTCTAGAGTAAAGCACCCTGCTCAATAAAACCGTTTCCTATGGAGTCGACCTTCTCTGAGCCCACCTCTACTCTTGTAGCATTTTCATGAAGATAAATATTGGCAGTGACTTAGGAAGGGTTTTTTTTTTGTGTGTGTGTGTGAATAATCAGCTTCCATCCTGTTCTTCTGCTTAGAGATCAAAGATTTTATTCAAAAATGCTTTCTTGCGCCAGAAATCATAGAAATGGCGAAGGAACAACAGCAGTGGTTTAGGAATAGCTTAGGATTAAGAATGTATTCAATACCATTGAGCTGACTTTAAGACATAAAGACATCAGGGGACCTTTTTCTAAAGCTGAAGTGATTCGTTATTTTGAAAAACTTTGGAGGTGTTTTAGGGAATAATTGACTTGGGCAGTGAGCCTAGCGGGACATGAGCAGATGAGAGGACATGAAGGTGATTTTACAAGGCTAATGTACAAGCTGTCACTCATTGAATTAAAATCTGTAAGTCCTGCATGTGTGTACCCATAGGTACTGGACAATTCATATAGCAAACATTTACTCATGAAATCCATGTAAGATGCATGTTTTAAAAAGTGGAAATAATTGATGTATCCTCTTTTATTTGAAAGATTGCATTCTTTTCCTGTAAAAGCGTAGGCTGTATTTGGAAGATCCCCGAAGCTCTGTCCCCAGTCATTTCTCTCCTGCCTGAGAGCAAGAGTGGATTATGATAATTCAGGGAGCAATTGCGAATGTGAAGACACAGCTCAGCAGCGGCCAGCATGGAGCCCAGATCCGCTCTCACTTTGGGAAAGAAGAAAATGCAGTTACCTGATCCTGCTTGCCAAGTGAGGTCGTGTTTGAAGCCCCAGCTTTCTTAGATTGGTGCAGTCTTCTTTACAAAGGCCATCTTGCCCCAGCTTTGCTCTTTTCCTCCCCTCTCCCTTTACACACTCCGGGTTGTCAGTTTCTTGAAGTGGAGCCTCAATACTTAGCAATGTATAAAAACAGTTTTCTGGGAAGTGGCTCCAGTGATTCTTAATCTTGAGTCCCACTTCTCTTTGCTCTAGTATCATTTTCTTGGTAGTATTTTTTCAGCATCAGGCTTAAACCTTTTGTGTCACACCTGGCAGAGGCACTTACACACACACACACACACACACACACACACACACACACACACACACACAAAGTAGGTGCCCCACTGACTTGATCTGAACCTTTGCACATCTTTGATGTGCTTCACGGCCCCTGGTGATTCTGATGCCCAGTAAAGGCTGCCCTAGACGTAACCACCACCATCTCACCCTACACACGGCAGCGGCTTCCTGCTCCATATATTGTCTCAACCCTGCCTCTGTGGTGCTGTGCTTTTCATACTTGGTTGTACATTAAAATATCCGTGGGAGATTAATCTTCACTTCCAGAGATTCTGATTTAGTTATTCTTGGGTGACATCTGGGCAAGCAGTTGTAAACTAGGACAATTGCATGGGCACCAGGCTGAGCACAGGTCCACAGCTCATCCCCCACACTGCCACAGAAGAACCATTTACATTATATGTTAGCCCAAATCAGGCTTTGACACTATTCTGTGGCTCTTGCTGGAAAAAAAAAAAGTCCATATTCTAAGAGTGGCCTGTGAAGTCCATGAGGTCTGGCACCTAATGCCTCTCTAAGTTTAGCTCCTGCACCCTTCTAGGTAACTCTACTCCATCCTTACTGGCCTCAGTGCCATTTAAAGATCCTGAGCTCAGTGACTTTATATCTTTTGTTTCCTTCACCTGCAATATTCCTCCTCAGTAAGTCCTGTATTTCATTTTCTCTTCACTCTCATCTGTTCAGGTCCCTGACCAAATACCACTTTCTCAGGAAGTCTCTCCTTCCTCCCTTTTGAGAAAGAGCTGCAGCCCTATCATTTTCCATCACCTTTTTTCCTTCTTAAGCTTTTAATCCTACAAAGAAATAAACGTTGTATATGAATTTTCCATTTATTCCTATTTCACTCCAAGAAAATGTAATCTCCTGAGGACAGAGTTAGTTTCATTTAAAGGAATGGTCCCTAGTGTGTAGAAGGCGCTCAGAAATTACACAGGGCCATTCCTTCTCTTCATTGGCCATCATTCCATCATTATTGCCCAATCAGCTTTCAGCTTCTGTCCTTCATTGATCTCCCCTTCTTTGTAGAAGCAGCCTTACCATCCGCAGCAGCCTCTTTTCTGCTGTAATTCTACTTGCAGCCTCTTCTGCCTCCTGTTTTAATGGGTGCAAAAAGTGGAGAATTTGGTTCATCAACTTGTGTATACATCCTATCTACCCCAAGAGTTGAGAAAAATGTTGCATCTCAAAGTTACGTGTGGGGATTGCAGCTACATGTATAAGAAGCATGATCTATTTTGGGTAAAAACTGGATTGAGTTCTTTGTTTCATTTAGGAAATTTTATACTGAGTAGATTAAGATAAGTGACTTTGAACTTTGAAGCCTATATTTGAACATTTTATTTAGCTTAACTGAGCTGGTGGAACACTGAAAGACCATCCAAACTTAAATGGAAGATCAAAATGAACTAATAAGTCACCGCAGCAGACACTGCACCCCTGCTTCTGAGCTGCGCCAATGACAGCAGGCCTTCTTCTGTGCCCAGGGGTGAGGAGCAAAGGTCTAGCTCTCTGGGTGCTGTGGTGCGTTCTGATAAAGAGCCAGACTGCTCCGTGCCATGCCCCTTCCCGTGATTGCCTGTGCACCTGGCTGTCAGGACTATCCCGTATCAGCCTCTGCAGAGGCTCTATGCCACATCACAAAAGCACCTGGGCTCCAGGCAGGCGAGGGGGAGTTGGCTTTGTGGCACTTCTTAGGTAACAAAACTGCACTTGTTGGAAATATAAAGGCATCAAGGTGCAGAATCTGTTAATAGTGGGAAAGAGGGGCAGTTCAACCACCTTCATCACAGGGTGTGTGCTCAGTGGAATGTACAAGGCAGGGCTTCATTTCTGCATTTTATTCATTTTTGTTTGATTTTTACTGCTGCATTTATTCTTCCTACATCCTTACAGAATGATTCAGAATACGAGTGTCGTTAGTTTCTGCTTGTTTACAATGAGCTTTAATTGTTAAAATAATGATTTGTTTATTGTTTATGAAATCCTTCAAATGATATAAAAGTTCATGAGATGAAGAGTGTGAGTCTTCTATAATAAAAAATAGATTCCTATGCTACTCCATATCCTGCATCTTGCTTTTTTTCTGTCTTAATTCACAATGGATGAGTCTATAGCTGCATGGTTTCCCATTACGTGACTGCACCATAAATGTTGCTTTAGTAACTTTTTCATCATTGTGACTAAATTCCTGGGGAGGAAGTTTACTGTATCTCACAGTTTCAGAAGTTCACAATCCATTCATGGGAAGCCAGCAGGACATGGAGGAGGCAGAAGTGGGGGCAGCTCCTCACAGCATTGCGAACAGGAAGCCAGGTCAAGTCAAGCCCAGTCAAGTCCAAGAAGAAGGGGCAAGTTGCATGTATCTCTCCAGGTCTCGCCCCAGAGACCTGCCCCTTCTATATCTAGACTCATTGTTCTACCTCTTTCCAGGTTTAAGCCTCTGCCACACACCTGTAATCCAATCCACATGCCTGTCTTCCACCACACACCTATAATGAACCCCTCCAGAGCAGGCCACCACCTCTTAACAACACATAGTTCCACAGATAATGCACAACATCCAAATACATGAGACTTTTGGGGGGCATTCCAAATGTAAACCACAACAATGTTTAGCCTATCAGCTACCAGGAATCATTTAGGACTTAATTCTTGGCCATTATAAGTAGTGATAGTCAATGTTTTAAAATTTGTTATTGTTGTAGATTTGTAAAAATGTCAGATATGAACTGTAGTGTTTCCAGAAGATGTGAACTTGTCAGCATTCCTGTCACTTTCTGTCCTCATTATTACCTATTTATACCTGTAGGCATTTTGTTTGCCATTCCAGCTATAAGATAAATGTCTAGAGACGGATTTACTAGATAAAAAATCACAAACACAGAATGCTATAGATGTTGTTAAATTGCTTTCCAGAATATTTTACACTTTTAAATAAAATCCTTGTGTGGTCAGTTGAAAGGCATTACTGTGAAAAATAGGGCTCATAAACCCAGTATTGTTTATGTTTTTTCCATAGGCAGAGATATAAGAAGTAATTTCTAAGCTGTTTTTGTTCAGACAAGAAGGTCAGTCCCCTAGCAGCTAAAGACTGCACATAAATGGAAATACTGAGCATGATTCTGATTTTCCTTCGAAAACAACAAAATAAAACACAAACCACCAACACCAACAACAAAAGAATGCCTATAAATCTCTAAGCATGGTACCTGCTGGTAGAATGTCCTTAATGCAGAGGTCATTGTGGTGATGGTGATGCTGGGAGTCACTGTGCTAGTTTACATTAGTGTGGTTACAGTTAGCACAGTTGTTCTTGAGCAATCACGTCTGATCTAAAGTTTGGCACAGTTCTACTGGGTTTCCAAATAGGTTGCCATCTTCTAAATCAGGAATTGTGAGGGTTTTGCCAGTGATTCAAGGCATTGTTTTGGGGATTTAACTGTGACTCCAAGAGAGTACTCAGTTTATACTAAGTTCCTTCATCTGTACAGCAGTGGAGCCTGGCACACTAAGCTACCTTGGTTCAAATCCAAATGGGATGCTTTGTCTACAAAGATAGACTTATTTCTTCTTGGCTAATAGCTGTTTCTTCTTCTTCTTCTTCTTCTTCTTCTTCTTCTTCTTCTTCTTCTTCTTCTTCTTCTTCTGTATTTATTTTTGTGCTGGCTCAGGGCCAGTGGAAAAGCAAATTTTTGTCAGTCCAGTGTTTTTACTTAAACAACTTAAATTTGAAGTTAAAGACAAAGATTTATGGAAAAGCATGGGTCTTATCTCAAGTAACCGGACTCCAGTCCTGTCTCCTCTGGAGCCTTGGACTTGCTTGGGGTCGTCTGTGTTTTCAGAACCAGCAGAGCCAGGGGGTCGAAGGGAGACCTCAATGCTCTTGTGAGGTCTCAGGAGCTTGGACCTTGATGAAACTGAGCAAATCACTTTATGTAGCTAGATTTCAGTTTATGCCCAGGTTTCAGTGGAGCAGAGATGCTCAACAAAAAACAGCCAGTAGCCAGGCAGAGGAAGTGAATGAGGAAAGCAGCTCTGTGGGGGGGGGGGGGGGGGGGGGGGGAGTGTAACTATTTTTGTCTACGTGAGGCTGCTTATTTGCATTTTATCTTTTCTGAGAGAGACTAGAATCTATCGATTTAAAGAAACATCATTTCCTTGCTCCTGAATGGGACTTCAGTGGCAATGCTGAGGAGAGGAAAGAGAAGCAAAGCATTGTTAACAGGAAGCCCCTTTCTAGGAATGTGGTGAGGAGAACAGCTGCCTGGCCAGACACAGGAGAACAGAATGAAGCTCTGTCATAATCCCACGTAGTTTAACAGCTCTTCAGGTTACAGGTATACCATTATCAGAAGCTAGCCTGTGTGTTACGATGCTCAGTTTAGAAGATAGTCAGCTTTAACCTGAAATCTTCATTTTTTTTAATAGGCACTTGCCAGCCTTCATACATTTTCATTCTTTCATGTATTGAGTTATAATGTTCCACATGCTGGCTCTCTGAGGACACAGCCAGGTGAAGGAGACACACTTACTTTTCTCAAGAGGATTATCAGCCTCCCAGACTAATTCCACAAGGCACAAATTAAACCCACTAGTAACAAAAGTACTGAAATAGCAGCCATGGGTGGTGACCTCAGGATGGTTAAAGTGGAGACATCAGCTGCTAAAGGCGTTGCTGCTGCTTGTTGGGAATCATCCATGAACTTTGTCAAAAAGAGGCCACCAAAAAGCCACACTTGGCCTACTGAAAGAGATTTTCTTTGGATTGTATAGTGTTGACCAACACATCATTTTAAATTTGAATAGAAGGGTATTAGCCTTTTGGATTCTTGGCTATTGCATTGTCTCACCCTAAGGTACTACTTCCGGAGGAAGGGAGTGCTTTATTTCACAGAGTTCTGGTCTCATGAGAGAGGCTGAGAAACCAACAGAAAATGAGTGCACCAGCGTTTTTACATGTGTTCTCTGCTCTTTGGAAGCCAAAACTTAGGAGGCCTGGAGAGAGTCTCCATTGGTCTCCTGGCCACAGAACATTCTTCTTGTCCCAGCTAATTACTTTCTAGAACCATGCCAGACACCACAGATGGTAAGAGAGTGTCTGTAGCCTGTACTCCCTGTTGGGGAGAAATGTTGAGAGTCTTTCTGTGGTGTTTTGTCCTCTGGAAAAGCACGCTTTCAGTTTCCTGTGGGGATGAAGAAAGTGGTTGGGAGTTTGATCCAGACCTGGATGATCCTCATCCATCTGTGGAGCAAATTTGGGCCTGTGATACTGCCAGTCTCCCACGGCAAGTCAGCCTCCTCTGTCACGCGTTGCCCACCGAACAACCACCACCACCAGTGCCACATGGCTTCAAAGATCAAAGACCTCTGTTCTGAATATATTCCTAGCTGACTGTACTTCAGATGTCTTAAATATGGTCCTACAGATGGAAAGCATGGAGCGTTCAAGAGGTGGGCCACATGTGTAGGAGGCATGCATGTGGTCTGTGCAGGATGGCGAGAAGTGAAGGCCACTCACCCGCGTGCTCGTTCTTCTTTCAGGTTCGCATCTTCACGTACCTCATCGGACGAGAGGCTGCCTTTGCAGACAATCTCAAGTGGATGGCCTGCGCCAACAAAGGTGGGTCTCCCTGATGTGCTTTGCTCAGAAGCACTTTTCTGTGGATGTGCAGAATTAGGAACAGATGTGAAAAGAGAGTCCTAAGAGAAGGCTACAATTATTTTTTTTTAATTGACAAATAATAATTGCACACGGTTATGGGGTGCAGTGTGATCTGTTGGCTCATGTATACAGTGTACAGTGGTCAGATCAAGTGATTCGCATTATCTGTCACAACAAAAATATGATATTTCTTTATGTTGGAGACATTCAAAAATTTCTAGTTATTTCAAAATATACAATAAACATATAAATATAGTCACCCTATTGTACATCATTCTAGAATTTAATCCTCCTTACTGTATTCTTCGGCCCATGAACCAAACTTCCTATATCCCCGCTCCCCCTTTCTCAGCTTCTAGTAACTATTCTATTCCGCTTCCATATGAGTGAGAATCTACAAGAAGGCTGTGAATTCCAAGGTTACATCTGAGTATTTCTAACTGATTAGTAGTAGATATGTAACAATTTCTCCAAAAATATGTTTATAAATTTTTGAGAGGATCATCAGGTGGAGTGGCTAGGCCTTTTTATTCTGTTGCTTAATAGCCCAGTAACCTTGAGGGAACTAATATGGCAGAGACAGTTACTGTGAGCCAAATATCCATGGGTTTTCTCACCACCTCCAGCTTCCTTGCTAATTATTTGAGGGTCTCAAGATGGGTCTGGGCAATAAGCTCAGAGAAACCAAACTGAATCAATGCTGGGCCAAGGCATTGATAGGCTGGAGTGAGGGGTTCAGGTTTTTCTCTGCTTCTGTGACCTCTGACCTCGTCTGGGGTCCTCTGGTAGAGCCTGTGTTCATACTTTATTCAGAAATAGTGCTCCTTGCACGTATGGAAAAGGAATACATTGACAGTTAGTGCTAATAAAAGAAGGTGTGTTCTGTTGGATAGTAGTTAATATTGATTGATTTCTGTTCTTACATTATTTTCCTAAGCCATTCTTCATAAAAGTTTTGTTGTTTAAACTGGTGAAAGAAAGAGGACGCGGTGAAGGGTTTACAAATGTTAGCTGTTTTGATGACTTATAAAAAAGTTATTTTAGTTGCAAACAGCCAAAGTTGTTCCCTGCAATTTAAAAAAAAAAAATGGGAATGTTTTGGAAAGTGAGGGGAGTGACTCAGAGTCCTGAGTGGAGTGGGAATCTTGGTTTCATGGAGGACTAGGAAGATAAACTTTCTGTTTTTCTTTTCTTGATTTTTGTCTTCATTTACCTGGCATTGAAACATATCAAAGTAGGAAAGTTCTGTCGACAGTACTTTCCTACTTTGATATGCTTCCATACAGAAATAATCACCTTTGAGAAAGGAGAATTGATGTTTCCTCTACCTGAGACTTACTGGCTAATATAAGTTATGATTTCAAGACCCTTACTCACCCTCAAAAGATTGTGTCCCTGGCGTAGGCCAGTTATAACTGGATATAAGCAGGGGTGTGCCCACCCCTGAAAATCCAGTGTGCTTGAGAGGCCCAGTGCTGTGAGTGGGCGGGTGGGACCTTCTCAGAGAGCAGAGGGCAGAGCCAGGAGGGCAAATGTGTACCCATCTTGCCCTCTGCTTGGCTCTGTCTTTAATTGTCTGCTTCTGTTCAGAATAGTTCTTAAAGCAAATCTAAATTACCCTCTGGGAAAAAAAATGAAGGCTGCATAGGTTTTTAACATTTCCTTAAATCTCTAAAATAACACATTCTGTATTTATTTGAGTTTATTGACTGATTTGCATCATGAACAGTATCAGCGATTCTGTTTGTCTCAGATTAAGGTACTTGGCTTCCTTTCACGGGAAAATGTAGGAGGAGAACAGGCAGATAAAAGGGAAAAGGAGGAGATCCTGGATTTCCTTGGAGGGAAGAGACCCTTCCTATTTTGGAATTTTGTTGGCATCTGGAGTCACATACTTATATCATTTGTACCTTTGTTCTGTGGGCTTGAAAAAGAGGTTCTTATTCATTTTTTTTCTGATTTTTAAGTAATTATCGTTATTCCTACCATACCAGATTGCAGTTCTTTCCCCACGTTTAGTCATTTTTACCATTGTCTGTGTCCAGCCAATGAAAATTACTTGAAATTGAAGTGTTGTCTTCATCAACTGATATTGCGCCATAATGTAGTTTTAGCTATTATTTATAAGAATTTTTAAGTATTTTTAAATACAACTTACCCCAGGGCCTGGCTATATAATGTACCCTTTAAGATTTGTAAGTCATGGGACTGGAGGAGTGGCTCAGTGGTTAAAGCACTTGCCTAACAAGTGCTATGTCAAGTGTTAAGTACCCGAGTTCAATTCCCCAGCACCATGTAAAATAAGCCAGGCTTGGTGACGCACGCCTGTAATCCCAGTACTCAGGAGGGAGGCTGAGGCAGGAGGATTGCCATGAGTCCAAGGCCAGCCTGGCCTCCATAGTGAGTTCAGGACTAGCCTGGGGTACAGAGCAAGACCCTATCTCAAAAAAAAAAAAAAAAAGATTTGTATGTTCTGAATATAGCAACTCAGAAAATCTAAGAAGGTCGCAATAGTAGTTGCTTAACAGGATGAGCTATTGGATTCCACGATGATCCTCTACTTTCAGGCCTAATGTAGATATTTCTTTCTCTACCCAAGTCATTGCATCTCAACAGTTTGACCTTTCTCAGCTTTTCTTCCAAAGGGGCTTGGGAATAGAATGGCAGTATTTGCCTCTCGCTTCAAAGTAGCAGTTACCATCAAAATGTTAGGTTCTGGTCATCTGTGCCCATGTAAACACTGGCTTCACGTTGCGTCAGTTATGGGTTTTTTTATCCATGTAAGATCAGTGAGCAAGTATTTCTCTATAGTCATTAATTAAATCACCGTTTATAGTCTCAGATTGTTATAGCATGGAAGCAGCATAACGTGTTTCATCTCAAGTAACGTGAGGTCCCAGGCCCCACCCCCTTACATATTTTCACTCTGAGTCAGTCAGGTTCTTCAGTGAAATGAAACATCAGCATTCAGGGACCTGACCAGATCCAGAGAAAGGTCAAGAGGAAGTCTTTTGATAACTGAGCAGGCCTGACCACCAGGTGACCCTGGAGATGAGCCAAAGTGGTTGGGGCTCTCAGATCATCCCTGGATCGCTGCTGAAGGGACTACTATCTATATAGAATTTCTTTATTGGAAATTTCATAGCCATGGAAGTAGCTCCTAGCTAATGGGCCTCAGACATTGTCCTCTGGAAATGGATGTCTGGGTGACACTAAGAGCTTTAGTGGGGTTCCCTGCCTTCTTGATTCTACTGGCAAAATCCAAAGAAGCCTGGAGCTCATTGGTTTCGTGTTTCGCAGAAGCAGGTCTAATCTTGAGGGGACCAGCCCTAATGAGGCAAAGCGGCATGCCATTTAAAATGCATTAAGACACTCCCTGCCCCTACGAAATGGCTTGTGAAATTTGAAGTGCTGCATTCACACCACTGCATAAATATGTGAACTGAGAAAATAGAAAAGGGGAGCCTACTACCCAGATATTCTGTAAAGCTGCAATAACCTGCTCCAGTGTTCAGTGTGCCGGCATTTTAAATAAGCACTGGCTGATTCTCCTTCAGACATCATGGCTAATGGAGTGTTTTCCAGCTGTGCAAATAAAGAAGGTCCTCTGTGTTTGGTTTCTCAACCAATCATTCATCGTTAGGTCCAGTGGAAATGCCGCATGCGTCTCTCTTGATTGTCTGCTTAGCTTATCCCTTTTGGGTGGGTTAAAGGTCATTCTTGTCTCATTTGCTAGAGAACTGGTGGTCTAAACCCACCTTGGAAGACCAGGCCCCCAACATTGCTTTGTTAAAAAAAAAAACTGTACTGATAGTTATGTCGCCCAAAATATAGCTCCAGATTTGTGGAACTGCCAGGCGACTACAGTTGAGGGTAGAGGAAAAATGGCAGTTCTTTATTGTATGTCAGGACAAGAGGAAGAAGGCAAAAATGGCAGTCATTCAGATGAATCTGTACACATTCCTTAGGTTACAGAGAAGGAAACTGAGGTGGAGGCCAGCATCTTGCTCCAGGTTACCAACTCGCAGGTGGCAGAGGGAGAATTCAGGCCCAGGTGACTGGAAGCCCCAGCCCAGATTTCACCAGGAGGCAAGGCTCCCTCTTTTGCAGGGAAAGAAGTTATGATCTAGTACAAATCTAGAAAAAGAAAAGAACAAGAAAGGTCTTTGTTGTGCCATAGTTAAAGACTAGAGCTGGGTCTGATCCCTAGCTGGTGAGTTCTGGAAATGGCACCGCTTCAGCTTTCATCTTTGTGTGATCACCGTCTCTGGATGGTTGACAGCTGGGGACATTAGAGCTCTGAGAGGAAGTGAGGACAGCTGGAATCTGTAGCAAGATGTGGTTGAGGCACAGCCATAGATCAATAGGACCAAACCCTCATGACTAGGTCCACCATGTGTACCTTTACCTAGGTTAGTTTCTTCTTTTTATTTTGTTTCTAATACTGAATCAGAAACTAAAATATAAAATTTCCAAAGGTAAAGGGTTGTGCCTAGCTAAAGGGCTCTAGTTGGTTTTGATAGCTTCACCCAGGCATGCCTCTTCCCTCCAGGGCCATGATACTCTCTGCTCCTAGTTGTTACCCTGCCCCTGGTCAGTTTCTTCCAACTCTGTGTATGTGCACTGTTTGGATTTCAGGATCCAACAGGCCCTCTTGCTTGTTCTTTGTGAAAGTCAAAGGTATATGAAGGCAGAAAGTCTTTATAGATTGTGCATCTTTCTGTACAAACAAATGCTTTTCTGTTATGTGTGTGAGTGATGCTAATGGGAAGGAAGAAAATGACTCAGGATATAGGGAGAGTCTTTCAGGATACATGTTGTTTTTATGGAGAATGCAAGCTAGCTTTGACTTCCCCGTACCTGTGACTCTCATTCCCGTCTCAGGGCCCTAAGTGAGAACACTGGACTCTAGAAACAGGCTGTCTTGTTTTCAGCCTCTTACTTAAGAGGAGAAATAGTCTTTGGAAAAATTCAAAGGAATCTATACCCAGCACAGTGAAGTGAAAAGAGACCCTCACTCTCTGAGGTAGACAGTAGGGTCTACCAACTGAGGACTGACTCCAGGGGACCTCACATCTTGTCGGTGCAAGAAGGAAGATTGAATGATGTGTCAGTGGAGCAACCCAGACCAGTGTAGCTTTTTGGATATTGAAGCCAGGGTGGTAAAATCATAGGAATACGAAAGACCTGGCTGCATATGGTTTATCATACTGATCGGTTGTAACCCAGAGTTCACAGAAGGAACTCTGTAAGAGAATAAGGTAAATAAATTGATGTTATGTAGAAAAATGAGCAGATCGTCTGTAATAGGTGGCTAATTTCAGCATTAATTACTCCTTGGTAATTACCCAATGATTGCTGATTCTGCTTTCTTACATGATATATGAAGTCCAAAAAAAGCACATTAAAAAAGAGAATAAACATTCCAAGCTACAATTTAACAGGAGTAAAAGAGGGGAAAAGGAGGGACTGTGTCCAGCTCGGGGAATGCAGAGGGAGCACACGGGAAGCATCTACGGTTGCAGCCAAGGAGTCCAGCCTTTAGCAAGTTCCTCTTATTCATCATTTGTTAACCAAATCCATACATTTACTAATTAAAATTTATATGAAAACAGTTAAAAGCAGAAAAGACTTTTTAGAGGTTTTCAATTTTAATGAATTACGATCAAAATTGAATATGCTTTGTAGGATACATTATTGATATTATGTTTATAATTTCAGCTTTTGCTTCCTTTTGTACATCTGCATGCATGGTCTCCATATTGACGCATAAGTTGGAACTATGCCCTGGGTTTGGAGTAGAATTTTCTTGCTAATGATTGTGAACTGCCTGGAACCCCAGGGTTGATAGTGTGTTACCTCATTCCTACTCTCGGTCTCTCCAGATATAATACACAGGTAGCCCTCTGGAGGTGCCCTCCTGGAGAGAAGTTCTGAGAAATCACCATCCTTTTCCATCTGGCAAAAAGGCAGTACCTTCAGTGGTTGAGAACAATGGCTTTGGAATCAAATGAGTATGGATTCAAATGGATTTGGGACAAACCTCTGACTCTGAGCTTCTTTCTTGTTCCCTTACACCATGAACACATGAGTTGAGCCATCATGAGGCCCAAATGTAAGGTTTTTGAAAGGCAAGGTGAAACCCTGGGAGCGCTCACTGAAGGCTTCTACAGTGCTCATGGTTCCGGCACATCCTGAGAATACTGTTCCCAACGAGACAAGTCCCATCTGTTTCTAATATTTACAGACAAATACCTCAGTGACAGTGAACGTAGTGAGCAATCAAGTCAGAATCTAGTGGCAGATGGATATTCTGAAGAAACTAAGGTGAGATGAAGTGAGAGGGTTGACTTTAGATAGGATGGTCAGGGAAGCCCTCTCGAGACCCTCAATTATCAAGTGGAACCATCCTTGGTAGAGCTGGAAAATGCTGATTCAGACTGAATGTACAGCAACTACAGATGCCTGAGGGGAAAATGAGCTTAGCGCATGAGAGAAAGACTTTGTCAAAAGCTGAAACCAAGAGCAGAAGGAAGAAGAGAGAGGACCAGCCCACCTGGGAGAATCAGAGGTCTCTGGATTACATTCTAAGTAGGAGCTATCTGTCTTACTTACTTTTTTGTCACTGTGACATAATACCCAACCCTCACAAACTAGGGGAAGAAAAGTTTATTTTGGCTCACAGTTTCAGAAGGTCATAGTCCATTCTTGGGTAGCCGGCAACAGTGAAAACACATGGCAGAGGTGCAGGCAGCTGCTCATGGCATTGCAAGCAAGAAGCCAGTTCTCAGAAGGAAGGACGTAGCGTGCATCCTTCAGGTCCTGCCCATTGATCCGTCCCTTTCAGGTCCAGCCTCAGTGTTCCACTCTTCCAGGTTTAAGCACTTAATCCACAACACACCTATAGTCTGTAATCAACCATACACTTGTCTTCCACAGCTCAACTGTAATTCATTCATCACATGCCCATAATCCACCCCTCCAGACCAGGCCCCCACTTCTTAACAGCACTTAATTCCACAGATAATTCATAACATCCAAATACATGAGACTTCTGCTGGCCGTTCCAGATCCAAACCACAATACTATCGTAGGATTTTAGTGATTGGATAATCTACTTTATACTGTGAGATGAGCCTCTCTATTGTGAGGAACTTTGAGAAGAAAAGAGATTCCTGGGGGAGTGTGATGTGATGGAACCTTAGAGAATGAACAGTGGAGAAAGGAGGATTTTCAAGATATGTTAGGGCTGAGGCCACAAACAGGCTGGTAGTGTGGGGTATGGTGAGGGAATGGTGGATGTCAAGGAAAATTCTTGTGATACTTAGAATGTTGGTCTAACTAGGAAGGGATGCCATTGTTGGGATGGGGAAGACCAGCTAAGGGAGGAGCCAGGTGGAGTTGACTCTGGAGGGGTTCAGCTTGAGTTTCCCATTGGTGATCTCTGTGAAACTGTCAAATGTACAGTTGACTGTATGTCTGAAACTCTGAGAAGTCAGCTTTGCATAAATTTTCAGTGTTGACTCTGACACACAGGACCAACTAAGAACGACTTCTCTGATAAATCTCCTTCCAAATGTGCTGTTGTTTTCCTCTCCATTCAGTCTCTGTGCTGATGGCCTGTTTTTTCCATCTTTCTTTTAGTATCCATCACTTTTGTTGGCCTGTTTTTGAAAACCTGTATCAGAACGTTTTACTGTTGGCTTTGAGGATTGGATGTGAAAATAGAAACAGTCAAGAGGAAATTCGAAGGCGTGGTGGCTTCACAACACTCATGAGACAGGATCCCGTGTATAGGATACGATCCACAATGTGGAAGCTCTGTGTAACCTCACCCCGAGACATCACACGGCCTCCTCTGTTTACCAATGCTGTGACACCCTTCTAGCTTATCCTTTGTTAAGACTCTGTGTACCTAGAATCCAAGGTGTACATACTAAAGAAGGAAATTCTTATTCAATAACAAACTGCAGCCACCATGCATGGAGAAATGATACCCACAGACGTGGCATGCCTTCTTCCAGCAGTTCCCTTTAAAACCTGTCTTTCCTACCATGCCTATAAGAGGACCACCTACGAGCACCACAGGGGCAGTGTGCCAACTGGGTGTCCATAACTGTGGGGCCAGACCTCCAAGAGGGGTGCTCAGGGGCTCCACTCCTGGGTCTCAAATTAGCACAGGCTCACACACTCTTCCTGTGGGGCCCTTTTTCTCCTGTCATGGGTAAGGTTCTGGCCCTAGCCAGGAGGGTGGAGCTGGCAGGAGTGATAATGCATGCTAATTAGCACTGTGCAGAGCTGTCATCAGGAACCCAGAAGCCACATGGTCCCAACCTGTTTTGGGTTGGCACACCAAATTCAAACCAGCTGGCTTTTGTTTGGGAATGCTTTGAGAGGGTCCCGACCCTTCCTGGACAATGGATGGGCTGGTATTTCTTTACCCTCAGCCTTATTTTAGGCACAGAGACATTCTGTAAATGCTATAAATGCTGTAGCAAGTGCTGTGACTGATTTGCCCTCGGAGGCACACATGTCTTGTTTGATTTACATAGTAAGTAGGAGCAGGTATGAGCTTGTGGTTCCCATTTAGCAGCATGAGGAGGAAATGCGAATCTGTGTGCTTCCGTTGTCCTTCCCACCTGAAGTCCTTTAGACACCACCAACTTTTTGAATGGAGTCCCACCTCTCTAACCTCCAATATTCCAGTCCTCTGTTTCTCATTTGGACGTGGAGGACTCTGTGGTCACACTCCAGTCAGCTCCGTAACACCAGCTTTCTGGGTTGTTTTCGTTTCCTAGATGACCTGGTTCTTTCTGATCTTAGGTCTTTTTTATGCCTTACCTGGTTGCTAGGCATGCTGCTTAGTCTCTCTTCTTCTTCCTTAATGGTTCCTACTCGTCAGCCTTGAACCACAGGGCCCTGCTCAGGGAAGCCAAGTTCGATGGGCTGTCCCTGCTTTGTGTATTAGCTTAATGTTTGTTGTGCTATTTTGTGAATTCTTGCTCATATATGCCAGGTCCTAGGAAAGACTGGGCCTGTGCTCAGTTCCCCATTTCTCTTCTAACATCATGTAACTTGGCAAAGCCCGTAAGACCCCAAGCTGAAGAGGAACACAGCTGTACCCTGGAACTCAAGATCAAACTGATGCCCTCACCCACAGGAACACTTCTGTTACTTAGAAACCATGTCTACCCAGTGTATTTAAAAAGCAGGTCTGACAATCATATTAGAGTATATTCCCCCTGAAACAAAGGATAAAATTCCATAAAAATAAAAGTTACAGATCCAGATACTCATAGATCTGAGTTCACTTTCTTTTGGCAACTTGTTGCTGGTGTGAACATGGGCAAAATGCATCTTCTGTCTACATCAGTCATCTTATGTTTCACATGGGGGCAGTAATCTACATTCCGTTGTGTTGTCAAGAATCAATGATAGCCGGAGCCGGGGAAAGGGACAAGGAGGGGGTGGGAGGGTAGAAGAGGGGAAGGGATTGTGAAGTCGATGTGATACACAGATGTACGACACACCCAAATTCATTGTAAATACTATGTGTTACATTTGTATATTAGTAAAAATAGTGGGAACAAATTTTAAAAAAAAGAATCAATGAAAAAAAGCTTATCATCTATTCAGAAAATTTTGTGACAAGTAGTAAGCACTCAAAATTAATTGTAACAATTATTATTACAATTTTAATAATGAGATAGCCTTTAATGGAAATAATCTCACTAATGTAAAAAAAGATTACAAAATAGCAAGTAGAGAGGACTTCTATTTATGTTGTGGAAACAAATACATACATTAAGTCAGGGAGGCTATCCTCCAAAGAGTTAACAGATTTCTTTGGAAAGGGAGGTTCTGTTTTATGTGCATTTTATTCCTTTTTCTTTATTGTACTGTCTGGCATTCACTTGCTAGTCATGAAGTGTGTGGTGGTAGAGATGAGGTCTAACACTTCAGAGAGTAGCTGAAGGGCATGGCTGATACGTGTTCCCTGCTGTGCATTTGCTGTGTGGTCCTAACCGTGATCCTCTCCTGGCAGGATTCTTTACACAGATCTCCACCTTGGCGGATGTGCAAGAAAATGTCATGGAATACCTCCATGTGCTGAGCAGGCCCAAGGTCATCGACCAGGAGCACGATGTGGTGTGGACCGAAGCTTACATCGACAGCACCGTGAGTCCATGGGGGATTCTGGGAAAGAGGCTGGGATTTATACTCCTTTCATAGGAAGGTTTTTCTGTGTTCATTCCAGGAAAGAGCAAATCTGTCATTCTTCAATTATGGCATTCAATGACATATTCCTTAGTTGTATGTGTAGCATGTTTTGGTCTCCTTGGCAAACAAGCTTGCTGAAAAATGTCCTGCAATGTGACATGTACTTCAGAAAGTTATCTGGTCAGTACGGAGAACTCCCCTTCTGCTCATGTCTCATCTAGTTCCTATTTCCAGCTGTGCTCACATCCTTTTAGGAAAGCAGTGAGTCTAAACATGTTCGCAAACTCAGTCCTCATCATTCACAAGCCAAGTCCTAGTGATGAGTCTGGTTCTCCATTGAAAATGCAATTTAATCTACATTGTAGTAATAAATTGGAGCCACCGTAGAGGCTGCACTCGCATATTCTTCCCACAGACAAGTGAAAGCCTGCCTCAGCATTGGTTGCAAAGGCCCTGTTATGTGAACTCTGCTCATGGGCTCATTTGAAAGCTCAATTCCCGGCAGAAAATTGTGGTGCCAAAATAACTGAACAAGAGGGGCTTCGCAAATCATCAAGTAATGGCTCCATGTTTCTTGTGTAATTTCAGGGTGATTTTTCATAATGGTAATGAGTCTGATGGGAGTGGCATTTTGCATTCATTGATTGTAAATGTTCTCAAAGGATCTCTCCGCCTTCATTTTGTTGGGCTGGATATCTCATTAATCTAGTTGTAGTTGTGATGCAGACACGGCTGTGCTCTGGAGTGATCGCGATGGTTGTTATAGGCCAGGTTGCCCTTCTTGGGCTCTCTTATTTCTGCTGTACTTAAGGCACATGCAAATTAGGAAAAACATAGTCACGCTCGTTGCAGGGCGCTTGACAGAAGCCATGGTTACGCAGCTTCCCTAATGTCAGCCTTAAAGTAGACAGTGGAACCACAGAGATATAGTTGTATCTCTAGCCAAGAAGGGAAACCCAAGAAATGTCACCTTAATACAGGTGTGTGTGTGGAGCAGAAAAATCTCTGTCTGATGCTGGAAAATTTTGAGCTTTTAGCAGTTTCAGAATCTGATTTGCTTGATTTTACATATAAATAAAGTAGCTGAGTGATCCATTTATTTGAACACTGTACTAACAGTAACAGCAGTAGCACCAATGATGCTTTGTCATTTCTTACATATGATTGAGTTAGGCCAAAACCCTGGGAGAGAAGAGCAGCGCCACTACATCCGGGGCAGTAGCTACCGGGCATTCGCTGGTTCTACGTGTGAACCTCGAGCAGCCAGTGTGGTCAGCCATTTTGTGTCATCAACACAAAATATAAGAAAAGTCTCTAAAAATCAAACATTAGGGCACTAGAACTTGAGGAATAAAAAAGATCAGTATGAGAGAAGGTCCAAAAAAAAAAAGTTGTAACTTTATGTGTGGATCCAGTGTATGATAAAGGCAGCGAGTCTTGGATCAGCTGGGCTAGAGCAGGTGTTGTAATCACTTTGTCTTTACCAATTGTGCATTTGTGAAAACTAATTAACCATTTAGAGAAAAATAAATGTAGTTCTAATATTCATAGTGTATCCAGGGAAGGAAATTCAAGTGGATCACATGTCTAAACTGTGAAAAGTAAAACCGTGCAAATGCTTGAAGAAAACCTGAGTGGATTTCTCAGTGATTGGGGTTCTGGAAGTTTTTCCAACAATGACTACAAAATCCAGAGGCTAGAAAGAGAAAGATTAATTTTGACTACTCAAAAACAAACAAACAAAAAACATAAAATAACTTTTGTAAGTCAAAAACACCATAAACAAAGTCAAAAGGAAGAAAATATTTACAACAGATATCACATAAAAGGATTTAATAATCCTATGGTATAAAGAACTTTTTAAATTGAAGGCAAATCTCCAAAATTCCTATGGAAGAAAATTTTGAAAAGACAAGTCACAAAAATAATATAAACAGCTTTTTAAACATGAAGAAAAGTTCAACATCACTTATAGTAAGAAAAATGCTGAACTATTTTTTACCTATCATTGTGGCAGAAATTAAAAGCTTAGATATGCATTATGTTGACTATGGGGGAACAGAGGCCTTCATAGATTGCTGTGGAAATGTAGCATGGGGCAGTCTTGGTGGGAAAATTTGTATTTTCCATTGTCCCAGTAATTCTTCATGGAATTAGCCTTGGAGATGACTTCCAACAGTACTAAAACATATAGGCACGAGTTAGTTCATTGTAAAACTGCTTTTAATTTCAAAATATTGGAAGTTCTCTAAAATCCTAAACACAAGAGATTGCGTAAATTATGGAATTTATGTCTAATGGAGTCGATGTTAAGAAGAAAAGAATGTGACACGGTTGGTCACTATTGATCAACCTGCAGTAGTTTCCAGGATATCTGGCCAAGTAAAATGAGCAAAATATGAGTCAGCGTAGCAGGTTGTTCTTTGTTTAAGAAAGAAGAGTAAATGAAAAGGTATACAAGTACCTGTTTACTTTCACAGAAAGAAACATAAGTCATGAAACAATATAATTGGTTACTTACAATAGGTCTAAAGGACAACTAAAGACAAGGGAGGGCCTGGAGGAATGGCACGGATGTTCAAGTGGTAGCCTTACAAGCACAAAGCCTGGATTCAGTTCCCCTCCACCATGTAAATTCAGATACGGTGGTACATGTCCGTAATCCCGGCACTAGGGAGGCTGAGGCAGGATGATTGTCATGAGTCCAAGGCCAGCCTGGGCTCCATAGTGAGTTCAGGACCAGTCTGGAGAATAGAGTGAGACCCTGTCTCTAAAATAAAATAAAATAAAATAAAATAAAGAAGAGAAGAGAAAAGAGAAATTAATTAAAGAAGAGAAGAGAGTTATTACCATTAATAGCATGTTGTATATATTCAAAAATTACAATTATGTCAATGAGAATAGAATACAAGGGCTGGGGGTATATCTCATTGGTTAAAGTGCTTGTCTAATATAGACAAGACTTGTTTTTGATTCCTTAGCATTGCATAAAGATTAGCTGAGTGTGAGGGAACATTCCTATAATCCTAGCACTTAGGGTCGGCAGGAGGATTGCTATGAGTTCGAGGCCAACCTGGGCTACATAGTGAGTGCAGGACCAGTCTGAACTATACAGCAAGAACTTGTCACAAATTAAAAAAAAAAAAAAAAAAGAAAATAAGACAAAATAAAAGCAATGCACACAGGACCAAAGTCAAATGTGTTCCAATTAAGTAACAGATTTAAAAAATGCTTAAGTTAATCTTTTGTATAGTAGTGATCACGATATTAAATTTTGAACCTAATAATTTTACATGCTCTTTGATCTATGGAGAAAAGAAAGAGCTACAAAGAATTTAAACTCTCTTTGGTATCAGTCATAGCAATACGTGTGTAAAAACTCACAATCTACTTTGCGAATATGTTGGGACTAGACAAATCTGGAAATGGATCAGGACAAAACAGATACCTGGGGGATTAAACTGGATTGAATGAAGTCCCGACTTTGTCCATGGCAAGGCCCTGGAAGCACTGTCACAGTCCGTAGATACTCAAACCTCTTCATATACAGTCCTTTACAACAGGGCCGAGCAGGTGGCCTGTGCCTGTCTAGGCATGCAGTTACAAAAAATGCCTTTGAAGTCTCATGTTAAGCCATTTCATGGAATTTATATTCTGAACCACAATCACCTTTACTAACGGTTAAATAAAGCAGTGTTTTAAGTAGCTCATTACTGTGTGAATTTGGTATGCCGAGGCAGCTGAGCTTGCTGATCCTGCTTTTTCAAGGACTCTTTGGGTATATAAAGCTAAGCCTCAGAATCTGGTTATCCCCCAGAGGATAGCTCAGTGTAGTCATCGAGTTGTGATATTCCTTGGAAACCAGTGCAATAGATAGATCCTTGAATACAATGTGCTGAGTGAGGGTCCTTCTTCTCTTGGTGATGTTGGGAACCCTGTAGGCCTGGGGCAGTATGGGGAAGCCTTTGTTCCTCTTGTAAGCCAGTGAGTGAGGAACAGGCCATGGCTATGCCAGTGGTTGCTGTGGCCAGGAAGCTTCTGTTGCTTCAAACTCCTTGTCATCAAGTAAGTTTGAATTTTGTAGTTCAAGGACAAAAACTCCTGTCGTCAATTGGGGGTCCAAATGGGAATTGTATTTTGAATGCAGTTGCCGAGTCTAAAAACTGAGATGAGCCTACTGACTTTAGAACTAAGAAAGTAACAAGCGACATGAGCAATTGTGGTTTATCACCATCCTGCCCCACCTAGGACACTCCGAAGCAGACATTGCCCTCATGTGATTCAACAAAGGAGATGGGAGCACTTGCCATTGGGACTGATGATCAACCCCGTTTTAATAACCTGATGTTCTGGTGAGGTTGTTAGCTGTGGAGTCTTTAAAAATTTGCATATGTTCAGACTGTACCTGAGATTTTGAGTTAGAGGTACTGACTTCAGAGTTAAAACAACCACCTGGGTTTGAAATATACACCTAATCTTTACTAGTTTTGGTCAACTTAAGCAAATTATTTAGCATTTGTGTTATTTTTTCACAGTTATAAGACTAACACCTGCTTTTCAGGGTTGACTCTAAGAATTAAACATTTATGAATGTAGTAATGTATGTAGCAAATGCTGCCTATCCTCATTTTCCAGCCTCAGGGAATCTGGTGTGTATTCATCTCCTTGGCTGTGGGAAGTTTCAGAAAACATTCTTCTTTTCTTGATCTGTTTTTTGCATGGTTAACCACAATATGGATTATTGTTTTGGGTATTAGGACCTGATATTAGGTATGATGAACACTTTGAAAGCACTATTTGTCTAGATATACTTTAATCTTGGAGGGTGTTCATTTTGTTATAATTATAGCGGCTGGACACTAACGTCAGGAAGGTTGTGCTTGGAGCCCGGGATCCCCTGAAAAAAATAGGGATTGTGCTGCACCAGCCAGGCAGCCTTTCAATGGGACAGTTAGTGAATTGCCCAAGGAAAGGGAAACATAGTAGCAGTCTTCTTCTGAATGGGCTGCCAATTAACAAATGTAATGTCCTCTCTCAGATGGCAGACAGTCAGTGCAGATCACACACATGGGCAGAAGGCCCATTATGGCATGTGGAGCATGTATCTGGTCCGCTGCTTGACTTGCCAGTTCAGTAGAGGCAGTTACCCTCAATCTCAAACCTTCTGATCTGAGTCTTGACTCCATCATAATCATATAAATGCATTAAATATTATCTCAACAGATGAATGTGAGTGTGATATAAAGTAGTCAATCTTGTGGAAAGATAAGTGAATGACTTGGAAAGAACTCTAAAGCAAGCTTCTAAATGCTTACCACTGTGTCATGTAGGGGTAAAATTCGGGAGAGAAAAAGTCTTCCCTGCTGGTGCCCACATACAGTCCTAGTAGTTGGAAGGCAAAGGCAGAAGGATTGCCGTGAATTCAGAGCAGTCTGGGATGGTGAACTCAGGGCCAGTCTGGATTACAAAACCAAACCAAACCAAACCTAACTTAACCAAACCAACGCCACTCTGTCCAAGATCCACCCCCCAAAATGACAACCAAAAAAATTAAAGGAAGTTGATACTTATTTTCTTTTTTCTTATCTGTTCTCTCTCCTTTCTTCCTCGCTTTCTTCCTTCCTCTCTTTCCTCCTGTTTACCTTGACTTGTTCGTGCCCTTTTAGGTGATATACCTGGGTGGCCAGGTTGGTCTCCACTAGAGGAGGTGATCCCCCAGCCCCAAAGAGGAGGTTCCCCTCGATGGGGCTGTGAATAGTTCTGCCTCCCAGCTAGGTCTACCGATTCACTTCTGTGACTTGGACAGCTGCATTCATTCTCCAGTGCTTAACAGTTTGAAACAACACAGTGTGTTATTTTGAAGATTCCATGTGAGAAGAGTTTCAGTACAGGTAGCTAGATCTTCAGCTCAGGAGTTCACGGGTTGTGGCAAGGTGGTGGGCGTGCTGCAGTCACATTTGCAGTTCAGATTCCTCACCCAAGCCCATTCAGAGTGTTGGCAGAACTTAGTGTCTTGCAATTGTAGAACTCAGGTCCCTTTATCGTGTTCACTAGGAAGGTTTTAGAGGTTGCCTGCAGTTCTGCACTGTGTGGCCCTCACAGTAGCCACTGGGTGTTGCTTCCAGCTTACCCAGGTTGCATGCTTTGGATACTTCTCCATCTCTTAAAGCCTCTTCCATGACGTCAGACAGTCCAGCTTGATCTCCCCTTTCATTACCTCAGAGTCAGTTGATGGGGTATCTAGTCACAGAAATGATATCCCATCACACTCACCCTAGAGGGGAGTGGTCTCCATAGAGATGTACTTGTTGGAGTCAGAAACCTTGGGGCCATATGAGAATGCTGCCTGCCACACTAGCCTCTGTCCATGTGCCCTGATTGAAAAGAAAGTACCAGAAGATACAGAAGGAATCTGTCTTCACCTGCTCTGACAAAGGGCAGGACATACATTTCCCTTTGTGATGCCTCCATCTGCTCTCATGTAGCTGGACACAGAGGTGCCTCTTACCATTGGAGATGACACGGATTTGAGTCTGAAAGGAATCTTGCTAAATAACCCTGGCAGTCTCTTAATTTCAGCCATTTTTCCTCCTGCGCACTCTCTGTCTAGAGAAAATTTTAGCGCCTCCGTGCCCCTTCTTCCTCCTGTTATCTGCTTCATTAGATGTGTCCAGAAACTCGGTTCCCTTTGTTATAATCTGCAAGTGGCTTTGACTCCTTCAGAATCAGAAGACCTATAACCTTGTTGATTTATAATATTTCTACTGAATACTAAGGAAGGAGACATTTGTTGCTTACCTAGTGAAATTGGATGCTTGATCCCATAAAAGTTTGCTTAATACGGTCTTAAATTTTCTTTCTCCTTAATTATCTGAGTAGTTAAAACAAATGAATTCCTACTTGCTTGACTCATTGGTTAATGTCTGAAAACCTAGCAGCAACAGATATAATTATATAATTGATTTAATGCTTAAATGAATAACTTAAAACAACCTGTACGTACAGTCTTTTCTCTTTTATTAACTATACATTGATTCGTACTATTCTGGGTCTGGACATGTTTAAGATAAAAGTTAAACTCTGAACAGAAGCTGAACTTGGATTCTTACACTGAAACACAAAGGTTCCACCTAACTGGAACCTGATTCCAGCATCCAACTGACAAGATGCCATTCAGAGCCCATCCTCCAGGCTGATGACTACCAGACTAATGAAATAATCTGCTTGGGCATGGTTGGTCTGTTCAATTTATTTCCTGGTGAAGACCAAAATAATAATAATAATAATAATAATAATAATAATAATAATAATAAAAGAAAGAAAGAAAGAATGTTGTTAACAACATTAATTATGTTTAATCTAATAAGAGCACATGTATTAATTGACAAAACAGCAAACAGCGGAATTCTGAAATTCATAGGTTTCTCATCTAAATGCAAGTCATGTGCAGTCATTATCTGTTAGGTGCAGAGCAAAAAATCATTAACAACGGAATTTGTTCCATTTTATAAGCAAATGACTTGTGCCTGGTAATTGTGTCTTAATCAGCTTGGGGATGCCACCCAGCCTGCCGTGCAGGGTAGAAGAGGTACCACAGGAAGCATGTGCGTCCTTGATCAGCCCCTCCAGGGGAGTTTGCACACACCGCAGTGACACACAGAAGGGAAGCAAAGAAATCTTTTAGAAACAGTGGGAATGTGACCATTTAAAATAATGAGAATTCATTACCAATCTCTCCGCCCCACCCCCACCCCATTTGCTGGTAATGCAAGTCAGTAGGCAATTTGTAGGAACTTTCTAACCGATTTACTTGCATTTGCAAATTGGGCCAGTATCCCTCCCTTTTGCACCCCACTAAGTCCAACTCGGAGAAAACGCTTTGCATTTGATAAATTGCACATTAGTTTCGGTTTCCCATCTAGGAATGGCACCTAGGCCATTTAGGAGTCATTTGGGTGATTGCTTTAGGCTACAACTTCTTGCTGCCTAGAAGCAATTGCTCAAAGAGTTGAAGCCAACTTAAAGAAGGTGTTGGGGCTTGGAAATTGAATTTACAGTATTTCCCCAAGACACTGCTGCATATCAAAGAGGTCTCCATCGTCAAAACAAAAAGACCCACGTAAAGAGAAACATAAACCGTCCTGCTGGGTTGTGGAACAGAGAATGCCATCTGCATTACATGGCATAAAGGAAACTGATTACGTTGGGACCTCTATTTCATAGCAGATGGGTTCATTAAATTTAATAGCCTCCAGAGCCTTTAGAAACCGTGTTAAAAACATGTGGAGCATGCTGTGACACTTCACTTCTGGCCCCACCATCATTATAACTCTGGCACAGACTATAAATATTACAGTACTTTATTTCCACTGAAATAGATTACTAATTATTTTTTTTCTAGGAGATGCTTATGTTAAAAATAGGAGTGCATTCCTGATTCCTGGAGTACCATTTATACTCATTCAGACATTTTCTTCTTCCATTTGATACTAGATTTACCCATTAGATGCTTTTTTTTTTTTTTTTTTTTTTGAACCTTACCTTTATTCCTCAGAGCTGGTAAATTAGTTTCAGAAAAGATATCCTAACACTTTATGGATGATTACCAATGAGTAGACGTGCTTAGGGCTGGACATAAAAGAGGTTTTTAGATTTCAGATGTTTACCATTGTGTCTGCTTTTATGGTACAGTGACTTATACCTGTGTATTACCAGAGACCAGCCTTTATCATCTGCCATCTAGCAATGGCATTAAGCCCAGGTAGCTGCGGAAGGTACAACGTGAAGGAGATTGTACAGCACGCTGTTTCCAAGTGACAACCCCCAACTCAAAGTAGCAGAAGTTATAGGTAAAAAGTTTTGACTCCTGGTCGCAGGATGCTGTCTGTATGTGTGTGGCTTGTGGTGTGACTATATTCAGGGATTCATTTGATCTTATTTTGACTCCCATTGGCTCCTTTATTTCCAGGCAGGCTGTCTGTACATGCTGGCAAAGACGGCCTTTACCGTCCACTGGTATTTACAATGTTTGGAGTCCTTTTTCTTCCAGCATCTACATCAAGCTTGATGTTAGATAAGCCTGTAGAGTTCACAGTCCCACACTGCAAGGTGACTTGGAGCCTGACTCATGGCCTGAATCTCACACAGTGGGAAGTAATCAGTGCCAAGGGGAAATGATAGTAGGAAGACTGAAGAGTACTAGAGTCATACAGAGAACTTGAGTATAGAAGCCAGAACAAATCCATGCCCAAGATCATGCAGCATTCCATTATGGTATCATTCAGATATCATATTGTTAACCAATGAAGTCCTTTGTCTGTTCAAATGTTTCATTGGGCCCTTTTAATATAAAAAACCACATAGAAGCTGAGCTTCTGTGATAATGGGGAGTGGAGGTATGTGTAGCCTAGTTGCCTGATTACCTCCTAAGTGTCTAGGGAGACTAATTGGCCCTTTTTTCCTTTTTTTTCTTTTTTCTTTTTTTGCTTCTTTTTTAGCCCAGCAGAGCCTGAGTAGCATTTGAAGTAATTATGTGCCAACCTCTGACATTGACTGTGTGGAATTCTTTGCTGTGGATTATTGGTTATGCTTATATCATGGAACTAAGGTTGGATGTCATTAGAAAAGATGGAGATTGGAGGATTATTTTTCTGTAGCTCTATTAGAAAATAAATTGGAAATGTTACCATAATGATAAAGTTAATAATCTTTTCTCATTTTTCTTCATTATTTCTGACAGCCAAAAATTGACTCTTGGTGTATCACCTCTGGAGTAGATGCAGGGGCAGCCTCAGCAGGGACTAGAACCCTCCAAGGGCAGACAGTCACCCAATCCAAACTGCCAATTTCCAATTGCTTTGTTCTTTCTTTCTGGAGTTCATAGCCTCCCTTTCCCTTGAGCCTTTTTTCTGTATTTTTACATTCTTTACAGATCAGTTGTCTTGCTCTCCTGCTCTGATTCATGGGTAAAAACAGTCTCCTTCATATACCAGCCATACTGGATGTCCAAAGTTAAACCCTACAAAGATGAACTCAGTGTTTGTATATCTGAAGTTACATTTCTGGATAAATCTCATAACTACTGTAGCTCATGGTTCCACTCAGGTGTGAAGTCTATGCCTTATCAATGGTTCAGGAAGGATCATGTGATAGCAACTGATCAGACAGGACCAGGGATAATAAACAGATTTTGGAAGAAAGAGGTACATGATAGGAAGGAAGGCCTGGAGTCTGAAGAGGTTGACCTGTTTAGTTCTCAGTCTTTCTAACTAAACTTGTGCAACTAGGTTCTGACATTAATCCTCAGGAGCGTGTCTTCTTACTTATTCAGCGGTCCCCAGCTTCTCTAAGGAATGTCCATCTAGTTTTCCCCCTGCCTTCTGCATCCTGGACTGTGCCCTTCCTCTGGGCAGAATTACTGCTGCGTGGTGGAAGGGGTCTCTTTCTCTCCCTTCTTTGGGACTGTTGAGAGCTGAAGGAAGCAGTTCGGCCACTGCAGGCAAATCTGTACTGTATTTCCCCCACCCAAGTCGAGTTATTAGGACAGCCTAGGTTCTTAGAGCTGATTATGATACTTGGACATAGTTTAGACAACAACCAATACCTTCCTCTTCTTACCAGCATGAAGAACAATTAAATAATCCCAGAGAATCAGCCTGTGGTTTGATACCAACTGCCAGTTTCTTATCTTGTGTGGTCGATAGGGTTTTCCTCATGGGAAAGATTTAAATATTTTTCACTATTATTTTATAAAAATTTATGTGCCAAGCATCTATTGTGTGTGCAGCCATGGCTTACTGTATCATGGAGAACAATTCCTCACCTGTCATTAACTCTTTATTTCTATTTATAATTGGTAGAGGACAACTCTTGTACCGCCTTTAGTCATTTTGGCTTTTCCAAACCAGTTGGGAATAATGTGGTATTTGGGGGCTCCTTCTAACCTTCTTCTGCTGGTGATGTGCCCAAATAAATTACTGTGCTCAGTGCAAGTTCCTCGGGGGAAAATTCTCTTGTTCTGAATCCAGAAAGGAAAAGAAAACAGTAGTTTAGTCACACAGAAGAAATATGTTTTCAAATCAATGTCCATTGTGTTTAACCAGAAAACCTAGAACATCTACATTGTTTCTGTGTGTTGGAAACAATTATTGAATACTCCTGGAAGGGTATGGGAAGATCAAAAAAGGGAGAGGGGAAGCATTTGTAATTTTGATGCAATATATATGTGCACAAAATACTCAAGTTGTGTGTGTGTGTGTGTGTGTGTGTGTGTGTGTGTGTGTGTGTGTGAAAATAAATACTGATGAGATCAGTGAAAGGTAGTGTCAGATGAAGCAAGTTCAGAATGCCCATTCCATGGTTCTCTTCTCTCTCACCTAGCCCACAGTAACAGCAGCCTTTGTTTCTTCATGAAAAGGACTTTCTTTGAGAAAGATAGGGTTCAGACACACCTTCGATCTGTGAATCTCTCATGATATTCCAGTGGAAGGGACTGGGAGATGTACTGTCTTCACACCTTACAAGTACAAATTTGATGATTTTTTTAAATGTCTGCTTCTAAAAAAAATTAAAAGTTACTTTGCAAGAACTTTACAAAGTTGAGCTATTTTTACTGTCAGCTAAGGAAATAGAGATTATTTAAGGTGTGGTCTGAGCACCCCTAGCGTGGAACGCTGCACAAAACTAAATCCTAAGCTGTTAGAGCCTTGGATTCTGGTTTGCTTCTTTCAGCGTGGCCTGTTTTTGTTCTCCAGCCAGTGCTGCCATCTAGTCTTCCCTGAAAGCCCTTTCGTACCATTTCAAGAACCAGCTCAGATGCCTCCTCTTGCCTAGTTCACCGCACACACTGTACTGTCTGTAGGGAGCACCACTCTTACACCCACCCACAGCACCATCTGGAAGCCCTTGAGCATAATTTTTTTCTCAGTGTCATTATTGTCTCCTCTGGAATCCTTCCCCTGATGTACTTAGATCGATGCCATGCTGTATTGGAGCCCTCATGATGTGCTTCCAGGTATTGGTTCCTCTCTGAGAACTTTGTGCACTCTACCAGAAGTCTGCCTTTATTTTTATCCCATTGAACCCCTTAAGGAGGATACTTCCTGTTTTGCTGCAATAGCCTCAGTACAGAGGTAGGCACCATAGGAGGTGGGTATGTGCACACAGAGTTGAGATTTTGAGGGAAGAAAACATTTTTAAGTATCCTCATTTCGAAACTTACTTAAGAACCATTTCCTTTGCAACGTTTCATCAACATGCTGCACGCTTGCTCAAGGCCATCTTTTTCCCCACATTTTATTGATACGTATAAGTGCAAAATTTAACGTTTACATCGATCTTGAGCGTTTTGTGCACATACCTATTTTGGCAAGGTTAAAAGACCTTCCCCTGTCCCCTTTGGCCCTCCCCCGGCCCCAGTTCCCATTATTTGCCTAATTTGAGGTGAGAAAACATCGTTTTTCCCATTATTTTCCACATTAAATTCTGTGAGGTAATTGTGATCTGGGTTTCTCATATCAGAGAAACCATATGATATTTCACCTTCTGCTTCTGACTCACTTCACTAAGCATGATGGTCTCAAATTGCCTCCGTTTGCCTACAAAAGCCTCCAACCTGTCTTTATAGATGTATAGTATTCCATTGTGTACGAATACCACAATTTGTGTATCCACTGGTCTGTTGATAGGTATTTTAGTGTCTTTCACACTTTAGCTATTGTTAGTTGTGCTGCTATGAACACAGGTATACATGTATCTCTGTTATGTGTTGTTTTTAACTCTTTTGGGAATATTCCCAGAAGATGTATCGCTGGATCTAAAGAACACACCATGCACCAAAATCAAATCAAAGTGGATCAAAGACATAGATGTTAAAACTGAAACAGAAGTAGAAGACAAAGTAGGCAAATATCTAAAAGACATAGGTGTAAGCAAAGACTTTCTTTATCAGATACCAAAAGCAAAAGAAATCATCCCCATTATTAATAAATGGGATCATGTCAAATGAAAAGTTTCTTCACAGCAAAGGAAATTATCAACACTGTAAAAAGAGAACAGACAGATTGGGAAAAAATATTCACCACCAACTCCTCAGATGGAAGGGTCATAACCTGAATATACAGGGAATTGAAGAAATGTAAGGCCTCCAGAAATCAAGGACCCTATTGAAAAATGGTCAGGGCCATCTTTGATAAATACCTGCTGAGTGGATCATCTTTCCAGTGGGGCTGAGTCTTGCTCAGGTGCCTAATGCACCAGCATGCACCAGAAAAGTGAAATATTAGCCATTATATATACCACAGAAGTCTGAGTGAATCTGCCAATTAATGTGTCCATTTAGAATAGCAAAGATAGTTTAAGGTCAACTATGTTGTTGTTAAGATGAAGTTGATCATATTTTTGCCTACTGTTAAAACACAAGAGAATTTTTAAAAAGGATTTTGCCGCTTTAAGAACCATATCTGGCTGTTAGATGTATGGTGGACATTTAAGAAATACTTGAGAATAATTTTTACATTAGTTTTTCATTTACTCACTTTCAGTGTTTTTTATTTTATTTTGTTTTGTTTTATATGTTGCCTTCAAGCCTCTTTCTGTGGTCAACAGAAAGCCCATCACGTTGAGCAGTATTTCTTACTCAGAACATCAGCCACCTTGATCATCAACCCTTTAGTTCGTGAATACTCCAAGCTTTTTCCTTCCCCTGGACTTTTTGTATAGGCTCTTTCTTGTCAGCTGGTACTATGGTTTAGATCTGGAATGTCTCCCAAAAACCTTAAGTATTTGGATGTACTGGAATAACTGTGAACTATGTGTTAATGGAAGGGAGGCCTGGCTAGAAGGGGCAGATGCTTGGGGTTTGACCTGGAGGGATTGTGTCGATTTATTGCGAGTAGAGGAGGGGGTGCCCAGGGTAGAGCTTTCGGGAGTATGTTGTTGAGTTATGGGCCTGGAATTGAGGGCGGGGCACCCACCCTGGACTTGCCTGGGACCAGTTGGCAGTGGAACTAAGTCAAGTATGGAAGAAGAAGCATTGTTACAGCCTCTTCCTGCCCCAGTCCTCTCACTTTACTTGGCTTCTGCTTCACTTGTCTTCCTGTCTGCAGTTCTGTGAGCAGCTCTCCAGCCTCTGCTATGTGCTTCCGCCATTGCACCTGCCACAAATGGACTGTTTAAATCCTTCTGAATCTCTGAGCTAAAACAAATCTTTCCTCCCTTAAGTTACGGATGTCAGGTATTCTGTCATGGCAACAAGAAAGTAACCAAGACAGCTGGAAAGACTGACCTCCTGTTCTGTTCCTATGCTGGGGAAAGACTCTCATATATGCACCAAGGCTTAGCTAAAATGTTACCCTTCGTGTGCCCACTTACTTTCCAACCCAGATGCTTCTAGGTTCCTCTACAGAAATTAAAATCATTTGTAATCATTTTAATTAGGTGCTTTCTTCCCCCACCTCTTTAAAAATTCTTTTTTTGTCCATATCACTAATAGTATAAGGACTGTGTGAAATCTGCATTACATCTTTATAGCCTAGTACTGTGCCTAGCACCTAGTTAGTATTCAGTGTTGACTCAGAGGCACCAAGCTTCTTGTTGTAGTGACACCATTAGTCTCTGTTTACTATGCACTAGCTTGTTCCACTCTGCATAAACACTTTCCTTACTTTCTTATTATCAGAACCCAAGAATTAGAGAGGTAATAAAGAATATTGGCTATAATATTGTGATTCAAGAATTGCATTCAAAATATTGTCCCCAAAGTGCATTTGTGTTATATATTTGTCTTTCAATTTAAAGTTCAGGTCTGAAGCAGGTGGTCTGTATGAATGCCAGCTTTATCTGCTGTGTAGCAGTCACTGATTGTAGATGGAAGAACAGGGAAATTTCAGGGATTAACCAGATATTTGCAATGCTCTCTTTTTGTGCATGGTTTTAAATGCAGTAGGTTGGGAAAAGAGTTGATTGCTTAAGGCATATTGTTTACACTATAGTCCTTGGGTCTGATGGAAAAGTTCCTAACAGTGGTTTTCTTGCTAAAGATATGGTTATGGATGAAATGTGGAATGTGATTTTTTTGGTAGGGCATCATCATAATTTAGGTAGACTCCAGAGAAACTTGATATTGGGAGAGGCCCAGAAAAATATTTAGGTCCATGCAGCTTCTTTAGCATTAGCACTCAGTTCTCCATCAAAAGATAAATGCTATCTGCTTTTAATTACCACTTTTATTCAGGCCAAGGTAATTACTCTGGGCCAGACTGGAAAGGAAAACTTTCAGAAAGTCTGATATGATAGAAGGATTGTGTGTTTCCTAAAGAAGATGCTAAGAATTCCTTAATGAATTAGAATTTTGACTTTTGCAACAAAATACTGATGGAACGGGGGGGGGGGGTGAAATCACAGATTTTTGGCAGCTGATTGCCATCATAGCACTTAGCAATCTGCTTCTTATTTAGTTTTCTGTTATATAAAAGTGTAGCATTCTCAAGTTAAGAAATATTGACCACCGCATGACAATACATTTGAAATAAAAACTGAATTGTGTTTAAAGAAGCTCTCCTTTAAAAATGAGATTACTGACTATTTTGTTATTGAAATATGTGGGTCTTTTTTACTTAGAAAGTATTGTGGTTTTGTTAAACATACGTTATTCAAAGGTTAAAATAATCTTAATTTTAACTATTAATATTATTAAGAACAGACTTTTCAACCAAGTATAACTGAATGCAAGCAAGAACTTGGAAAAGAAAAGTGGTGGCTGGGAATGCAGAAACGCAGCGAGTGAGGGCTGTGCCTTGGCCCGGTAGGCACACCCATAGCAGCCTTTGCTTATTGGCAGAGCCATACATTTTTGTAAGGTCTAGTGATTTCCCCAGACTTCATGGAATCTAGTTCAGATTTGTCAATTTCCCATTTCTCTTGCAATGATAACTCAACAGAACTAAATTAGGAGCACCTAGAATGTGTGGATTTTGTGATCCTCTTCTTTTGAGCTCAACTATTTCTTCTTGGTAGCTGGTCAGCAAACAGGA
Organism: Ctenodactylus gundi; assembly: GCA_004027205.1. Taxonomy (NCBI): domain Eukaryota; kingdom Metazoa; phylum Chordata; class Mammalia; order Rodentia; family Ctenodactylidae; genus Ctenodactylus; species Ctenodactylus gundi. Next base: position 66,276 of record PVKB01005197.1, read on the forward strand.
AGCTCCACTCTTTGGTTCTCATTATTTAATGAACACTGGTAGAGCCAGATGTAGGATGACATCTGGTGTGGGTGTCTAGTGCGTTGACCAGGCTCTAATGCTAGGCAGTAAAGTTCCTAGGTTTTCACTTTTAGGAAATAATGCATAAATTCTTGCAATGAGCAGTCAAAGACAAATAATTGATAATTGTTGAATTATTTTTGGTAGTTACTGGTATCTTCCAACATTTTGCAACGATGCTGTAAGTCCTGTTAGTAGGCAATTGTGAAGGCAAGTCTCAGGCCAATTCTGCCATCTGTGCCAACATTTATTAGTGAGCATGCATGCACAAAAGACTCCTGTTCTGAAAGCTCAAACAAGCCCTATGTCTTTGTCCTTCCAGGGGTCTAATGGCATCTTGCAGCAGACCGAGCATGTGCATTATTTTCAGGAAACTTTTCACCTTCTATTTGGACTGAGGTGACTGAAAGGCCTGAGATAGCAGCTACAAATTATTTAAGAAGCAAGCCTGGGATATTATTCCTAAAGATAGAGCTCCTAAAGCCCTTTGTGAAGTTATGCAGAGAAAAGGAAGGCTTCTGTGATATCCTGAATCAATCCAAAATGTTCAGCGAGAGTTCATTTCTAATGTCCCATTTCTCCATTTCTGATGTGGTCATTGACAACACTCTTGGTATTGATTAACAATAAACAGCCATAGCACATGCAGTCCTTTGCTTAAATGTTAGCCAGATGCCTTATTCCTGATTACAGCAACTACCCACCAGTGAAATTAAGCACCTCTTCAAGAGATTAAATATAGTATTCACATGTATATTACACTAGATACACTGAAGCATTCTGCAGTAATTACATACAAATATAAGTGCCGTGTTATGACACTCAAGGTTTTTCATCAAGTAGTAATACTAATGGTGCCGATTTCATTGAATTGTGAAGATTGAAGAAGCCATGTTGCTTAACACCATACCAAAGACCTAGCAAGGGATGGATAAATGCTTATCATTATTTATTGTCTACATATAGAATCTTGTTGAATATATTCTTCCTTCTTTTTATGTTGGACTTGGGAAATTCTGACATTCTCCAAAGGAAAAGTATCCAGAGACACTTTGCACCACCCCACTCACTCAAATTGGGATTGATGGAACCCAGGCTGGGCTCAAACCGCTCACTGTTTTATTGCCTCAACCTCTCAGTGCTGGGACTGTAGGTGTGCACTACAATGCCCGGCTGTCTCAGACATCTTTATGGCTGTAGCATTTGCAAAAGACTAGAGATAGAAGTAATTACAATGCCAGTCTGCTGTACTCCTGATTTGGGGCTATGATCAACACGTGTGAGCCAGGAAGCTTGGGAGGAAGGGCTGAACTGTGGAAATTGATGGTGCTCCTCAGAAGCATCTGTCCCACAAGTACAGCCAGCCAGGCCCCTCCTGAGCAACACAGAGGGTAACTAGGGTGCTAAGAGCTGCCATATAAAATGCCCCCAGGCCCTGGGCCAGGTGCTTTTGCATCTCTGTCAGGTGGGTCCTATTAACTCCATGTTCCAGAAGATAAAGCCAAGGCTCAGGGAGATTGATGAATTTGCTTAAGGAGATAAGATAGTGGAGAAAATGGGTCATCTGCATGGATGTGGAACAGTGCTCTCAGATTTGAGGTCTAGCAGTTGGGTCTCATGTAGATACACATACATATGTATGTATGTATGTATGTATGTATGTGTTTACCCAAAAGACTGCTTTCTGGAGGTGCAAAGGTTTCAAAAATGCCTTATGGGATGCCACACTTGTTCTTTCTGCCTCCCCAAGCCTGTGTTATATTCCTTCCACTGAATTTTGAAAATTCCCACAGTGCCTGCTGGGAGAGATGATGGCATGGCAGCCTTACTTATCCTGAATTATGTTCCCAGTGGGCTTGGTAGCCCAAGATAGGAAACTTTAAATTTTGCAACATGGAACATTGTCTGTGCTATATTAAAATACAGAAGGAAAACTCAGCTCATCACACTTGTAAAAGAAAACCACAGCATTCCTAGGTTTAAATCTCCCAAGTCGTAGCAATTCTATTTGATAGGTTTTTAAGTATTCTGGAATTTGCATTTTGAATGTGTTATACATCACAAAAGGATTTTAATGGCGTTATCACAGCAAACACTATAATCACATTCTATAATTTGTATAACTCCAATAGCTGTCACTATGTCAGAAATTGCATGTTATTCTTGATATACATAGCTTCTTTCCTGAAGGAAATTGAGGTCCTGAACCAAACTCCTTGGTGGCATGGTCAGTGACTTCTATATGGTGAACCTGGCACTTCCGTAGTAGCAGGCAAGCTAAACAGGCTAAAAAGTAGGTCAAAATGTCAGATATTCAGTTGAACAAGCTAACATGACAGAGAATAGAGCCTTGACTTTTTTTAAAAATCAGTTTTTAAATTGGGAAATATACCTCAATAGACATTTCTCAAAAAAAGCACATACAAGTAGATGGCCACCAGGTTTATGAAGCAATGTTGAACATCACTACTCATCAGAGAAATGTCAATTGAAACCACGTTGTCAAAGATAGACCTTCCTGTTTGTTGACCAGCTAAATACAAAGAAGAAAGAGAATGTCTACTGTCAAATAGACAAAAGAAAGTAACAAAGCCAGTAGGGATAACAATATGAAGCAGCCTCAAAGAGTAAAAATAAAACTATTATATGTAATCTAGCAATCCTACACTTGGGTATGGACTCAAAAAATGGAGTAAATATGTTGAAGAGAAATCTTTATACTCATGTTAATTACAGCCGCAGAATGGAAATAACTGTGTGCTTTCAGCTGAGGAATAGGTGAAGAAAACATGGTCCATGAGTACCGTGAAATACTATTTAGCTGTTAAAATGGGATGAAATCTTGCCATTTGTGACAATGTGGGTGCATTTGGAAATCATTATGTTAAGTGAGGCAAGCCAGGCACAGAAAGACAAGTACTGCACAGTCTTACTCAGATGTGGAATCTAAAAGAATTGATCTCGTAGAGCAGGTGAGAGGAGAATTGTCCTAACTAGAACCTGGGGAGCAGAAGGGGCTGGGAGAGGCCAGGAAGGGTTAGTAAGTGCAAAGGGGCAGTTACACAGAAACCAGATCTGGTGTTTTCTTATGTAGTAGGATGACTATAGGTAGTGATAATAAACCATACATTTCAAAAACTAAAAGATTTCTTGAAAGTTTTCACCATAAAGAAATGAGAGATATTCAAAGAGATAATACAGTATATACATACATCAGTACAGGACATATGTTCATTATTAGGTACAATTTTTTTGAGACCGGGTCCTGTTCTATACCCCAGGATGCTCCTGAACCCACTATGCAGCCCAGGATGACCTCAGATTCATGACAATCCTCCTGCCTCAGCCTTCGAGTGCTGCAATTGTAGGTGTGCATCACCATGCCTGGCTTATGTGATACCGAGGAATCAAACTCAGGGCATTGTGCTTGCTAGGCAAGCACTTCTACCGTTGTGCCAGTCCTCTAGCCCCTATTACACATAATTTTTATTATACCTGTACAAAGTGAATATACATTCAAAACAAAAATTATAAATCTCAGAACTAAATCAGACTGAGCCATCAGGAAAGCCCTGTATCACGCAGTGTAGCTGGGACCCGAGGCGCAGGCAGAGGCCTTTAGCGAGGCTGTCCCACAGCCACCAGTCTGTCTCTTTAGCAGCCTTACCTCCAGTCTGCGTCAGTGCACACACACTGCTGTGGACAGAGCCAGGAGCTGGTATAGCAACACTGTCAGATACCTCTTGACTCAACTTTTTCCTCCCTCCACATTATCAACATTAGGCTGTCTTTTAAGGAAAGCTTGTCACATTTAACCTCTTCCCTCCGTGTCCATCACTTCCAAATGTTCTCCTCCCAGTCAGTCCTATGTTCAAGCCTGCCACCAGTCTCTTCAGGAAAATACTTGAGGCCATTAGGATATGGGAAAGTGGCTCCTGGGGAGGGTCTAGAATGGGAAGGAGGCTGGAAGAGAACTGCTCTAAAAGAAATGGGACAAATGAAAAAGATTTTTCTCCCAAGAGACAAAGGGCCACAGACTTAGGAAGAAGGTGACAGTGAGGGATAATTCCAAGAGCAAGGCAAACTCTTGTTTTTCTTGTTTTCTCTGCTACAGTATAAAATCCCAGTCTTGACTGAAGTCTACTACAGGCCTTCAGAGAGATATTTCTGGGGGAAACCAAGAGAAAGTTCTAGTTGTTTTCATCTGTACACGTACAGGAAGGGCAGGAGTGTCATTCAGGATGTGGACACAATCCACACGCAGAATGAGTGTAGCAGCAACAGAAGCTCAGAAGCAGGGGAGGTTGGAGGTCTTAAAGTGCCATCCTTCCCAGGAACCCGACAGCCACCAGCAGAGCTCGGGGCTTTCTTCTGCCTGTGGCGGGATTGGTTGCTGTCAAGCCCCACTGCTTGGACATCATAGCTGAGAACGGTTTCAGTCAGAAGGTTATCATAGGTTATCAAATGCATAAAAATATTAAGAGAGGCTGGAGGTGTAGCTTAGTGATTGGAGCACTTGCTTAGGAGACGTGAGGACCCAGGTTCAGTCTCCTAGCACCACACAATAGCTAGACATGTGCACATGCCTGCAATCCCAGCACTTGGCATGAATTCTAGACCAGCTGGAGCTAAATAGTGAGTTCAAAACCAGCCCGGACTACAGAGTAAGGCAAAAATATACATGTGTGCATGGAGATGTCAGTAATGGAAATATCACTTTTGCTTTTCTCTCCTACTGTGTTATATAACATTGGCTCCATAGCTTCTCCAGCTGAAGAATGGGAAGATTAATGTGGCCTAGGTCACTTCAAAGTCTGAAGCCCAGTCATGTGTGAAGATGAAGCAGCCTGTGATCTGTCCTTTCAACATGTGTTCTTGCATGAGTATGTTTTCCCTTGGTAGGAACGTCCCCACATGTTAAGAGCCCCTGGAGTAGATCTCTGAGCTTTAGTATTGCTCAGTGGGTCTGGTTTTGTCTGAATTTTATTGTGAATTGTGTTTCTTTGTTTATCTCAACTGTGGATAGAGTGTATGAATCATTTGCTAGAGGGCACTAAGAAACCAGCCAGCCCACAAGCAGATCCTTGTTATGTGTGACTTAGGAAAGACACAGGCCCATGCAAGATGACTCTGGCTGGCACCAAAACCTGGTGGCCTAGAAGCCTGATGTATCATATCCTGTTACTGGCAGATGAGGAAAACATTCATGTCACCATTGGGCTTAAAACGTAAGTCCTTTTCATTCCACTTCAGAAGTATACGTCGGATCTCTTTCCTTCTTGCCATCTGTAAGTGCGCCATCAGCAGTTCTCAGCCTGTGAGCACATAGCTGCTTCCCTTAGCCCGCTCTTGTGTCCTTCCCTTCCTCTTAGTCCCAGGGACGTGAGTGCTCAGCTGCTCATCAGATCTTCCTCTGCCTTCCCAGGAAGAAGTGGATCACTTATGTTTCTCTCATGAAAACATTTTTAAGTATGGGTGGTACTGCAAATCTAATCCAGCACTTTCACATTGAACTACGTACCTAGCCCATGTTTTTCTTAGATTTTTGACTTTTAACTGGGGTTTCATTAAGTGACAAAGTTGTTTAGGCTGGGCTTGAACTCATGATCCTTCTTCCTAAGCCTCCCAAGGTGCTAGGATTATAGGCCTGTGCCACTGGGCTAAACTCTACTTCTTGCTCTTGATTATGCTTAGCAAGTTTATTATTGTATATAGCTGGGGCTATTTTTAATATTATGTCTCTCTGGTGTATTCTAAATTATGCATGGTAATGACTGTAACCTCTTTTAAATTTATCACTATATTCCTAGTACCCAGCACAATGTCACACAAATATGAAAATGGATGAATGAATGGTAAAATAATCTACACGTGGGGAAACATTATTTTATAGTCCTTATAGTTGAATCTGCTTTCCTAATACTTAAGCAGTCCTTCAAGTGTCTTTGTAAGCACTGAGTCCTCTGGGAGCCCTTCCCTGCTCTGGATCCATGGCCCAGTTACCTCTACCTCACAGCTTCCTGGTTTGTGAGTCTCCCAGGACAGAGTCATATTTGCCCAAATCTGTGTTCACCACTTCTGCTTGGCTCGGGGCCTGAAGCTTTCTGAATAAGTTATAGTAGGTTGAAAAATAATTGTATAGCTATAGTATTAGTTCTGATAGGTTTAGCACAATTGTGTCATAATTTATCTCTGAATTATTGCATACTTGATATATGCAATTTTGCATCTATCTGATCAATTCATAATTAAAAATACATGTAACAAGCATAGGTGAAAGGTTAAAGTGCTTATCTATCAAACACAAGGCCCTGGGTTTGACTCTTCAGCACCATAAAGATTGGGTGTGGTGGCACATGCTTGTAATCCCAGGACCAGGTTGGCTGAGGCGGGAGGATTGCTGTGAGTTCGAGGCCAGGCTGGACTATATAGTAAGTTTGGGACCCTCTCTCTCAAAAAAAAATGTGTGTAGCCATTTTTGTACATAGAATATTGAAACTGGGAACATATTACAGTGACACCTCACAGAGCCTGTCTCATTTATCTTTTCATATGGTGTGCATGCCCAGTATTCCTATTCATTGTGTGATTGAGTGAGTCCATGAATGCTTGACTTAAGCTGCATTCTGTCTTTTATTACATTAGTCTCAACCTTTCCTACATGGAGATATGGAAGCCATTGTTACTTGAAATAACTTGGAGGTTATTTCTCATTAATTTCAGTTACCAACAAGAAGAAAGATGAAAACAAACAACTTTTCCTATTACCACACATTTCAGAACTTTTCTCTTTTGTGGGAATTTCCCTGTACATGCATATTTGAGTGAGTATGCAGTCAATACCCATAATGTATTTAATACTATTGCCTTGAGTTGCAGAGTAATTGAGTTTTGAAAAAATTCATTTCAATTATGAGTTACAAGCTATCAAGGTAACTGCATTCTGACCCTGTTCTTTGAAACTGTCCCATCAGCACAAACTCATTGTTTCCTAAAATATTTCAAACCCCATAATATAGTAATTAGCAACATCATTAAGATATTTTAAAAATTCTGAATCCCTATGAACCTTTCATTGTTTAGAAATAGGGATCAGAAGCATAATTGACTTCTATGCAGAAGAAAGTAGAAAGTAGCTATTATAGGATAAAAGAAAAAATGAAAAATAACTTTTCTTTTCCCTCTTTTAGGTTCATTAACTGAGACATACAAATTAAACTTCTCAACGATAGGTTTGTAGGGGATAGTTTGTTTCATATGCATATAGGAGCCTTCAAAGCAACCTAGAAGGTCCCCAAGTCAGTCTTTGGCACTCACAGAAAGAGCAATAGGTTGTAGGGAAATAGCAAGACTAAGGAACATGGATCTGGGCTTCCGTGGCAATGGATTGTGGGAAGCTTCTGTCAGCTTCTGTTGGTAGTACGTATATTGCTTTGTCCCCAACACTACAACTGAAGTCACATATACTTTTTAAATAATGGGTATCCTGATATACTCTGTAACTACTTCACATTTTTTAATCTGTAATTTTGATTTCTCTCAGTCATGACTGTGAGTCACTTTGAAAATTCTTTTATTGTTTTGTACCTGAGTAGGGCATTGTTGGTCCCGAAGAAGGTTGTTCCCAATGTAGTAATTCATTGTCTAGCCCAGGGATGGGGAGTCACCAGACCATGGGCCATATATAGCCAAGGCCTCACCAGAGAGAAGCAATTTCAGCTATCACAGCGGGGGTGAGTTAATTAAATATTTTATTAAATCAAGATAGATTTTAAATTGATAATTTTATGTGGCCTACAAGTGGTGTCATAAATATCCAAATGGCCCCTGATAGAAAAAAAAAAAAAAGCTTCTGTGCCTTCTCCTTCTCCATAGTCTGCTGAGGGGAGCATGTTCGTTGATGACCCCCAGCTGATTTTGCCCGCTGTCCCTTTCCTTGTTGGTTAGGTAGGTCCCAGACCTACTTCGGTACTCAGAAGTAAGTGTGAGGAAGACCTATCTCAGCACACAGGCACCTTTGTGCTCTCGAGTCTTCTGATGTCCCATGATGTTCTGTGCCTTGTTTTCAGTATCTACTTGAAGAACTAGTCAGAGGAACTCATAAAAGTCACTTTTTTAGAGCCAAAATGACAAGCAGTGGGAATCCTTGGAATACTGAAGAAGTTACTGTTGAACTGATCAACCTGGCACCTCTTACTGTGGTCAAGGGGCATCAGAATTGAATGGACACTGGGAAAACAATGCAGAAACCCTTATGAATCACAGTTATAACTGAGAGGTAAAAGTCAAAATTACAGATTAAAAAATGTAAAGTAGTTACAGATTGCAGACTGACTTGCAACTCTATATTCCACCCCCTCATCGCCCCCGAGCCTTTATATGAACCAATTCTCTTTTCTAGGCCTCAATTTCGCTGTCTCAGTGGATCACATCCTACACATACAATAATGTATAAAATGAGCTGCTACTGTAAATAGGAAAAGTACCCATGTTAGGTGATCATGGCAGCAAAGACTCAAGATGTACGGACTGAATTTTCTTGTGGACTCTTCTCTAGCCTTTCAATTCTGAAAGATTTCTCCATCGACTCTAAGGATCTGGTATGTGGAAAACACATAGTGAGTTTTGGTAGGTGAAGAATACATACCTTTCCTTGGGTCCACACCTGCCGTTTTAATACCCTGAGATAATGGTAATCATTCCAGTGACATTTATTGGGTATTCACCATTGTCTAAGACATAACTCAAAGAGCTGTATGTTGAACATATTTCCAAATAAACATAGCATCAATATTTTATTTCAATATAAAATTCAGCATACCGTTAAGTAAAAATACATACCACTCTTGTAAGACAGATGCTGTCATTACCCCTGTTTGCAAGAGATAAAACTTAAGCATTGAATGGTTGTATAACTTCCCAAATATTTATTCAAGTATTTGCTTAAAAGACAAAAGTAGACAAAAACATCCATATCTCTTTGCAGTAGAATATCAATGTTTTAAAACTAAACTAACGAATCATTTCATATTCAGTAAGCAGGCTGGGAAAATCCACATGGTTATGTCCAAAATTATAATGTCTTGCCAGGTCTGTTCTCCATCCCCTTAATCATGAGACCAATAGTTATTTGGATTAGAAATGTGATCTATGCCTCTGATTCATTTGTTTATTACTCATTAAACTGCATTTTACTTCAAGATACATGAAGTGTCAAAGCTTCCTCTAAAGTCCCTCTAAAACAGACATTGACTATGGCAGCCCTGGTGAGGCCATTTTGACTCGTTTGACTCATGTCTAAAGTGAGCCCAAGCTGTAAGTGAGCTGGGGCTTCAGGGCATGCAGTCATGCTCAGCATATTGGGCTCACAGGCTGCCTCGGTCTGAGCGGTTCCCCTGTGTCTTTATTTTCCCCAGAGAATTATGGTATGGGGATCTTGGAGAAAGAGGCAAATCACTGTCTAAGTAATGAGGAGTGCATTCTTTTTCCTTGGCATTTGTATGGCATTTGTGTCACCTGGCAGATAGCAGAGATGTACTGTGCTAGCTAAGAACACAGGCTCTGGAGCGGGAGGGCTCAGGTTTGAATGCTCTTTCCAGTGTCTTGGCTATATGACCTGCGACTGCTTGTGTTAACGATCTTGTGCCTTGGTTTGATCCTATATCAGAGGGGGAAGGGATCATGATTAACTCTGCATGGCTGGGTTATTGCCAGAGTCACGGATTCAATGTCCTGTCCCAGGTTACTGAACTCTGCTCATTGGTGAGTTGGGTATGCAGCATCCAAGTAGAGTTTTCTGCTGCTCTGCTTCAGGGTAGAGCACCTGTTATTCATGATCCATGTCCAAATGGAAATGTTTGCAGCAGCCAGGGTGGTGAGGAAAGTGCATGGAGAAGGTGGAGTTTGAGAAAACGGGGGCTGGGGCAAACCTGGGGAACCCCAGCCATGGTGTGCACACCTCTACTGAAGGCATTCGTTTTTCCAGTGTCAGTGGCCCTCATGATCCAGTGAGCATCTGTGGACATTGTCTGCGAAAGGCTGGAGTTTCTCGTGTCTGATGATGCTACTCACAGCTTCCTTTGCCCTCTTCAACATTTACCCTCCACTTCTGTCTGCCTAATTTAATAATTGAAGCCCTGGCCACCTTTCCTCCAGTGCTCAGAAACTCCAGCAGCTCACACACTTACAGAACATATCACAAGCTCGGTACTTAGAGCTCACCCTTCAAGTGCACGGTCTCTCCCATCTCTGTCCATGTGGTTCCAGGGCCACCCTGAGCTGGTGCTGACTCTGTGTTCTGTGGTTCTGTAGCAGCAGCTCTTCATCCAGGAAGGAACTTCTCTGGCAATATTTGATGCCTTTATTGCTAGGTGAGCCAACCATAGTAGGAGATTGTGGAGGCTCAGCCTGAGTCCTCCCCATCCCTGGAAAGTTCCTGCCTCCTGTGATCAGAAATCTTGCCTTCTCTGGTGCCTCCTGCTGTATACTGCTAACCAATCCACTAGCTGGGAGCACCAGAAGACTTCCCTGTATGATCTTCCTTGTATTTTTATAGACCTTTCTCTTACAAATCATCTTTGGAAATTTTTCAAATGGAAGCTGGTTCCTCAGATCTTTGCTCAATCAGCAGGTGCCTGTATGTGATAGATGGTTGGGAAATACATCCCGGTCAGTAGATGAGGTCTTACCTCGTCATTAAGAATTTGCTAAAATTCACTTGCACGAGATGTTGTTTGGAGACTGACATAAAACTGCTTGCACTTACTTCTTTCCCTCTCTCAGTGGTCCAAAGGAAGAGGAAAAACCGGCAGGGCCATGATGACCACCCTACGCAGACCTTAGTATGACAAGGCAGGCATGATTTACAGGTGGGCCCGGTGCCTCTGGAAGACAGAGCCACAGGAAGAGAAATGCAAACTCAGTTTAGACAGGATTAGATACTTTCCATTTTTAACCTCATGGCTTATATTTGCATAATTCCTTTAAAAAGGAAAATTAATTATTTATGACTGTAGCTTTTAACCAAACTGTGCATTTAAAGTAATCACTCTGGGTAATTTAAATAAAATCTTTTCTGTAAACAGTTTATGCTCATTAGAATGAGAAAACTGTTGGTTTATTCAATTAAAAGGACATTATTGCCAGTTTGGAGTCTCTGTCTTTTTTTCCACTTCAAAATAGAGGGCAGTCACATTGAGACAGATGGGACTTAATTAATCTGTCTCAAAAGTAACCAGATTTTGCTGCCCTTTTTTTTTTTTTAAGCTTTAAAGAAGATAGTCCAAATGCCTTTTCAAAACCAAACCGCTATGTTAGACCACTGGAAATAAGCACCATCCATTTATTTTGACAAGCGGTCTGTACAGAAATAAGTTTGTTCTATGGCTAGTGTGTGGATCTTCCTCATGACCTCAGCACTCATCCAAGAAGATAATTCTAAGCTAGATTATCCCGTTCTGTGATCTATAGAGGACCCAGCCAGCCCTGACCCTGCAAGATACCTCTGCAGTTGACCATATACAAGAAGCTTTTCCAGTACAGCCCACCATATTCTCATTGCATTTTTGTCTTTCCGTTTCTGGTTAGGCCTGTCCATGTTTTTTGACATGCTTTGGGAATATGACAGCTGGATTTTGCACTTAAGGTGAGCAGGCAGCTAATGCTAAATGTCTGTGTTGCACCCCTACCTCAGCACGTATACACAGTGGCTCCAGTGGAATTGAATCAGGGGCCCCTTTCATTCATATGTGTTATGGAGAATTTTGGGGTTGCACAGGGCTGAGTCATGAATCCTTGTATAGGTAATTGATTATATGTCATCTTAGTGAATGGTCTCTTTGGCTATGACAAAAATCCAACTTGGCCAGACTTATGTGGTTAAGGAGAATCTATTGACTCATAGAAGTGTAGAATCAAAGTGCCACTCTACCTTCACATGTGGTTGGGTCTAAGCACCCAAATTCTGTCGGGAGGATACCTTTTGCTTTCTCTTTGGCCCATTTTCCTGTTTGTATTTTTATTCTCTGATGAGTCTCTCGTTCTCTTTTGGTGTCAGGTTTGCCACCAACTCTTAGGTAGATCTCTTACTAGTGAAGGCCCTGCTGATGCCAAGGGAAAACTCGTTCCTCATGGTTCTAGCACTCATGGCTTCCACCTCCTGTTCTTCTCTACTTGAATTGATCTCGTGATCAACAGAATCTAACGTTCTGATTGGCCCAATGATCATCAGTCCTTAAAGGGTAGATGGAGCCATCTGTAGTCTGCCCATGAGATCTAGGAATAAAGGATGGATTTTGCATCAGAGGCTAGAAAAAATGCTCTTGCCCGTGGAGGAGAAACAGGTTCCCTGCAAGCAAAAGGCCACCGTGCTCTAGCGCTCCCTTCCAGATGTCGCAGCCCATGAATCTAAGCAAATCCTGCTACTTTCCTTCTGCACCTGTGGAGATTTTTTTCAAGCCTGGTGATGGCAGATTTGTTTGTGTATAGAGAATAAACTAATATTTACAGGAAGGAAGAAAAGATTGGGGAATCAGTGAGAGGAAAAGACAATAGGAAGTGCCAACCCATCTCAACCATCCCAGTGGCCATCGTCTCTTTGGGGAGGAAAGGAGTGAATTGTGTGTATACTGGTGTCATAAATACTAGGTGGCTCACCACCTGTTATCTCCCGTAATGCAGTGAAGAGGGAGCCAAGACTGTAACAGGTTTTAGTCCTCTACTTCCTTGATGCATGCAGCTGTTTGGCAAGATTTCCTTAAGCTTGTGTTTCAGTCAGCTTTTGTGTAAGTGCCCAGAATTCATGGCCAATTGAGCTACTTGAGCTTTGTAAATGTAGACATTGGGGATCTATCTGTGCTAAAGGTTTAAGATTTGTTACTTAAATGCTTTTGGCTGTGTGACTCATGCATATCAAATCTTGACCTATGATGTCTTCCAGAATAAAATGGAACAGCAGGGACCAGGTCAGAGCTGCGTATAGTATTGGTGAATTAGACAGTCCTGTACTCAGGACCCCTTCTGTCTAGGTCAATGTTGGACAGTGGCTTCACAGAGGAAACTGCTGTTTGCCACCCATACCACCAAGCACAAGCCATTCTCCTGAAGTATACTATAAAACAAATATCTTTCTATCTACCTTTGATTTCTCTTGTTACTTGTGATTACTCTCCCTGCAAAATAGTGGTGTGAAAAGATCATTTGAGCCCATTTACAAATGCTGTGCCAGTAATTCTGGCAGGGGACCTATGAGGATGGCTTGCCTCCACTCTATGAAGTCTCAGAATCTGGCTAGCTTTATGCTTGGGTGTTGATACCACCTGGAGGCATTTTTACTTACTTGTGATGTATTTGATGTAGGTTATTGACCAGGATCTGAGGTGAACTGTTAGCAGAACCTTCCGCTAGCCACCCCTGCCTTATCTTTCCCAGTGGTCACTTTGCTTCTTCACAGCATGGTGCCTGAGTTTCAAGAGCAAGGCTTCTAATGTCACATTTTTGGAATCTGTCCCTGGAAGTCATATGGTGCTACTGTCCCCATATTCTTGCTATTGAGGCAATCAGGAAGGTCTTTCCAAGTTCAAGGGCAGGGGACATAGACTTCCCAGTACTTTATGAGAGAAGAGTCAACATCATGCTGTAGAAAAAAAAATAGCACAGGAGGTATTGTGATGGCCAGCTTTTGAAAATGCAATACACCAGATGTAGTGAATCATATAAATTGATATCAACTATAAGAATACCAAAAATAAGCCTGCATTCATGCAACAAATGGTTTTTGGTCATGATGTATTTTTTTCTTTTTATAATTGCTGGATTCCACTTGCTGACACTTTTATTAGGGATTTTTGCTTTTATGTTCTCAGTGATGTCAAGCTGGAGATTGTTTCCTACTTACGACTTAGTTGTCAGGACTTGATAATGTTGGTCTAATAGAATAAATTTCTTTTCTCAAAAAGTTTTTATTAATTTTTGCATTTCTTCTTGAATATTTATTAGAATTCATGAATGAAACCATTTAAGCTGGAGCTTTCTGTGTGGGGAAGTTTCTAATTCCAGGTTCATTTTCTTCAATGGATGTAGCACTACTTAGATATTATTTTTTATCAGTTTTGCCAATCTGTTTTTAAGTTATTGAATTTATTTGCATGAAAATGCTTCCATTATTATACTTTTTAAATATTTTTGCTTTGTCTCTGAAGTTTTCCCCTCTCTCATACCTATTATTGGTAATTTGCAATCAATCTATTAGTTTTCAATTTTATTGATAGCTTCAAAGGAATAACTTCTGATATTCTATTTTATTTTTTGTCCATTTTCTATTGCATTGACTTTTCTTCTTCTGTTCTCCTCTGTTGATCTGGTTTTAATCTGGGCGTTTTACCAGCCTCTCAAGGTGAAGCTTTGACCATTGATATTAAACTGCGTTCAGTTCAAATTATTTTCTAATGTCTTTGTTCTTTCTTGGTTTTGTAACTCATAGTTTACTTAAAAGTGTGACATTTTCCAAATATTTGTGGATCTCTCTAGGTATTATTAATATCTACTTCTAATTTGGTACTGTAGTACTCCCAAGTATATATCCTATGTTATTTGAGTTATTTTAAACTTACTGAGACTTGTTTTATGGTTTATCAGATGAACTTTCCAGGTGAAGAGCTCATGTGCATTGGGAAGCAGTGTGCATTTTGCAGTTATTTTGTACATGGTTCTATGGATGTTCATACATTTTTCTATGTGGTCATTCCATAAATTACTGAGAAAGGATTAGTGACAGCACTAACCAAAAAAATCTGAATTTATCTGTTTCATTTTTTGATTCTGCCAATTTTTGTATCATATATTTGAAAGCTCTTTTAGAAGTATATCGTAAGTGTGAAGATTAAATGTGTTCTTGATGAATTGGCCACCTCATCATTATGAAATATTTATTCATCTCTGCTAATATGGCTTTTCTTAAAGTCTATTTTGTATTTGATATCAGTATTAGCCACCCTAACCGTCTTTTGGTGATTCTTCTTTGATATCTGATTTCTGTTCTTTTATATTACATATATTTTTAAAGTAAACTTCTTGTGAATGTGGTGTCTATGAACCCTTTTTTAAATTTGTGTATTCATGAATTCCAAAGTCTATAGCACATTAGAGACATGGAGTTTGGGGAATCAATGAGCGTCTAACCCCACCCCCTTTTCAGAGGATCAGCTCTTTCCTCCCTGACCATTGCCCCTCTTTCTACTCATGAACATGAACCCTCTTATCCAGCCTGAAATCTCTATCACTGAATTATTGTGTTTAGCTCATCTTTACTTATTTAAATTATTTTATTTGATTTCAAGTTTGTCATATTGCTATTAGAAAATATATATTTATTTCTAAATTTATTATAGTGTTGTACATAACTATTCATAAGCAAATAATATGTAATAATATATAAATAATTTCTGTATATCAAAGGAATATTTTATATATCTGTAAGGATATCATTATATAGGATATAATGGTCATGTCCATCCATATACATCATACTCTGTTTTTTTTAACTTTAAGTTTACCAAATTGTAAGGAATAACTATGAAAATTGTGTGCAACTACATATAAAAGGCCATGTAAAAACCAGATTTTATACACACACACACACACACACACACACACACACACATATAGTGCTTACACAAACACATACATATACGATTATGTATTCTCTCTTTCTGCCTTCTTTTTTTTAGACTCTTCATTCTTTTTTATTTATTTACTTTTTCCCCACATTTTATTGACATGTATACATACAAAATTCAAGGTTTACAATGAAGTTGAGCATTTTGTGCACATACGTATCTGCCTTCTTTTGAATTGAGTGTTTTCTATTCCACTTAGCCCCTCTGCTGGCCTGTTAGCGCCATCTCTTTGAGTGTGTTCTGAGCAATCCCTCGGTCGCTCTCTCTCTCTTATGTCTCCCCTTTCTCACAGCCCATCCCTCGTTGTGGGAGAAGCCCATAGCCTTGTGCCTGCCATGCCCTGCATTCTTTGTGCCTGTATGGTCGTATATTTTACTTCCATATAAGTCACAAGCCTTCTATTTTATCTAATACAATTAATTTAAAATGAGAAGTTCTATTTATCCATTTTTTTTTCCATTCCAAGTTCCATGTATTCTTTTGTATAGATTCAAGCTGCCATCTGGAGTCATTTTTCTTCCGCATGAAGAACTTCCTTTAATCTTTCTTATAGTGCAGCTCTACTGGCAGTGAGTTGCCCCACATTATTTTTTGTCTGAAAACATTTTAATTTTGCCTTCCTCTGAAGGGATATTGTCACTGAATACAGAATTCTAGGTTTGCACATTTTTCTTCTAGAACTTTCAAGTAGTTGCTGTCATCTGGCTTGCACTGGTATTAAATGAGAACTCAGGGATACTGTCTTGACCTCGATGCCCATGTACCTATGGCTTTATCCCATAGGTGTCCTTTTACAATTTCACTGTGATACTTGGTTTTTCAGCAATATTATTGTGAAGTGCTTTGATGGTTTTGGTTTCTTTTGTGTGAGCTTCGTTTAGCTTTGTGGATTGGTATATTTATAATTTTCATCAAATATGAATAATTTAGCCATTATCTCTTAAGATATTTTATCTGTAGCTCCCTTGCTCCAAACTGTTCTAGAGTTTTAATTGTACACAGATTCATACTATCCTACCGGCTGCTCAAGTTATTTTTTTAGTATTTTTCTTTCTTTTCTCAATTTTTCTTGCTATCTCTTCAGTCAGATTCACTAACCTTTTCTGCTGCAGAAGCTAATCGGCTGTTATATCTATATAGTATGAAAACACTGTCTTTCATGACCCTAGGAGTATTCTGTCTTTTATTTGGGTGTGGGTTTGGATTTAATTTTTTTTCATTGTGCTTATCGTGTTGTCTTTTAATCCTTTTGTTATATGTTCTACAGTTGCTTCAAAGCCCGCGTTTGCTGATTTTCCTACTTCTGATATATTTCTATCTATTGACTTTTTCATCTTACGAATCATGTTTTCCTGTCTGTGCCTCTGGGGATGCTTTTTCACATTTGTGGGCAAAGTGGCGCATTCATTGGCAGTGTGATTTTGAAGGCATTGATCTTGGTGTCTTTCCTTAGGAGTGTGGAGTTTTGTTCTGCCACTTGGTCTATTCATGTGTCATCTTTGCCCTTTCCAGTTTTCCTTTTAAGCTTTGATTAGGAAAGCATGGTGCATTTTTCACTCTGGGGCTAGATTAGTTGTACGGCACAGCTGTTTTTTAGGTTTCTACAGAATGCCCCTGGTGTTAAACAGGGTATTAATATTCCACTGTGGCTGGCTGAGTTTGTAAATGTACAGCCATGCTTGAGGTCCAGTAGTTTTTCTTTTTCCTTTCTGGCTTAGAGACTCCCTAAGTATCCTTTCTTCTCCCGCCTATAACTATAATTTGCTGGTCTTTGGAGTCTCATTCTGTGTATACTTGTGCTATTAAAAAGAAGACTTTGTACACTTCTGGAGCTCTTCATATAGCTGGCTTATTAGTAATCTATTACTTTATATTGCAAATTCGAGCCACTTCACCTCTTAGGAACTTTAGGTACTTCGTCCATTCTGCACAAGTTGTGGGCTCTACTTGGATCCATTCTTCATTTTCTGGGGTCTGTAATTTCAGGAAGAATGTTTGTGTGAGCATGAACTCATTCTCCTTTGTGCCTGCTTTTGGGAATCACAGTCTGTGCTAACCATTGGCCAGTAAGTAATAGTGTTTTGTATTAAGTCTAGTTTTCTAGTTGTTGGTATCAGGAAAGCTAGCGTAGTGCTAGTTACTCTATTCTGACCATAAGTGGAAACATAGAGATAAAATATTCTCATTTTTAGGGCTTTTTCTTTTCATTTTGAAGATGATTTAATTATTTTACTGCATTTGCTCATTATTCAGGGAGAAAAACAGATTAATTTTATCATGGAAGAAGTGCTTTTCATGTTACCTAACTTTTTTTTTAATCAGAGCTTTTTTGTTTTGCTGCCTATTGCTGCCTTTGTATTCCTGTAGTTATTAAACATGAACTTCAGAAGCCTCTTTGAGGTGTAGGCTCAAAGACCACTGAGAAGACTTGACTTTCTGTATTAGGAGAAAAAAAGTATTGTAGAATGGCAAAAAGACACTAGCGAATATAGATAAGAGTTACCTTACTCAATAATTTAATTGTCTATTAATCAAGACCATAAGAAATATTCCACTGAAAAAATACACAGATTTGAAAATTGTAGGAACATGTGTTTGGCAAAGTATACTTAAAGACTGCCAAACCCCAGCTTTAGGAGCTGGGGAGCAAAATGTATTTTAAGAAAATTAACAGCCCGAACATTTTAACAGAACTTCTCCTTTATAGACATAGCCAAAATCAGCCTGGAGTGGAATAGTAGAGTGTCAGCAGGCTGGAGGGGAGGTCAGAGCTCTTTGGGCAAGCAAACTGTTTCAGTTTTTTTTTTTAATGTTTCCTTTATGATCCATTAATGGGTTGTGCTAAAGTTTTTAGGAAAAGACTAATTGGATTATTTCACTTTTTTTACTATTGGGCCAAAAAATAGGCTTTGGAGTCAGTCTCAGTTTTCTTCTCTACTGAATGCAGACAATTGCGTTTGAATCACGAGTTGCCTTGGGAATTTCTCTTGAACAACCCATACCTCTTGGCATGCCTAAGAATTAAGCGTGCAGCATTTGTAGGCTCTCTTTGTTAATCACAGTGGTCCAGTCTTATTTGAGAAGTTTGCAGATGCACAAAAGAGAACTAATATCATGAAAATTATGGCTTCTTTTTTTTTTTTCTCTGACCTGGTAAACATAAAATATGGGCCAAGGTAAAAACAGTATGTAAGAGAAGAAAATGTTGAAAGATTTTTTTTTTTAATGTGGAAAAGAACTTTTCTTAGACCAATCATGGTGTTTTCTGATGATAATCACAGAACCCAAAGTTTCCTGAATGGTTTCTTTATGAAGAATGTGGACAGAGGATAGTCAGCCGTGTAAAGCTCAAACTTCTGCCCTCTGCTGTCTGTTTTATGTGCTCATCAAACACTGTATACGGGATATACAGCCTGAGGGATGAAAGAGCTGTATGCTCACTTGATTTTATTAATATCTTACTAAGTTTTCCATGGAAGGCAGGAAATAGCAGGACCATAGACCTTTGTGTTTTTTATAAGCTGGAGGTAGAAATAGACGTAGAGGTAGACAGAGTGAATCTTTCTTTACCCCCAGAAGCTCAGAGACACTATCATCTCATCAGCTGTTTAGTAGAGCCTTAGGAAAGCTCGGAAAAGACCATTCTTCAGAAGATACTCTTAGGAATTACTTCCAAACCCTTCTAGTGTGGCATCTGGCCCTTTAACATGTGATTCTTTACATCTTGATCCCTCTGCTAAATGTCTTGAGGACAGCATGGGTGTAGTTTGTACTAATGAGCTAGTGTGGCTTTGCGT
This sequence comes from Ctenodactylus gundi, assembly GCA_004027205.1. NCBI lineage: Eukaryota > Metazoa > Chordata > Mammalia > Rodentia > Ctenodactylidae > Ctenodactylus > Ctenodactylus gundi. The sequence continues at coordinate 85,807 of PVKB01005197.1, forward strand.
TTTTTGTTTCTAGGTCAATAGAAGACATAAAAATACATCCCCCCCCCACCCCCCGACCCCCACTGCCTTACTGATGATGCCCTAACTACTGTTTTCCAGGAACGTGTCTGTCCACATTTAGGGGTGACCTAACAGTGATTGTGTGGCTATAGAGATGAAAGAGCACACTAGTGACCCTGGCATTTGCCCTTGCTGTGGCTGGTCTCTGTGCTGCTGCAGAAGCCCCTGTCACTTGTGATTGACTATGATGAGGAAGCCCTACTCAGAGCTGCTATTTTGAGAAACTTACAGTTCTTCCATAAAGGCTGAGTGAAGCACTCAGGTTGGTGGAAAATTTGACAATAGCAAGTGGCTTTTTGAACCATTTTATTTTGCAATCCATTTTGAAGGTTTTTACCGTATGATATGGCAAAGAATAAGCTATGATAAAAACACAAAAATTGCCTACTTGTTATGTGATTTCTTGATTTTGTGACTTCCTTGATGATGGATTTTTTGAGTTTTCATTACTTTTTATCATTATCTCAGTGACCCCACTAAAAGTCTTGGGAGTGGGTGTCTGCAGCTCAGTGGGTGAGCTTGCCTGAAATTCTTGATTCCCATATTTAGATCCCCAGCCAAACAGACAATAAAATTAAGTATTGTAATAGCTATGTGTTGTTAACCTTAGGGCTATTATAGTAAAGAGCTGTGTGTATGGCTATACAAATATAAAGGTTTATTACTATTAAATGAATAAAAAGAAGATACAAACATAGACTTCTAAAGCTTGTTTAAAAAAACTTAGAAGTTCTGCCTTGCCAGATCTCCATTCGTTCTGGAGGTTCTCACACATTTGAAAAATAGCCCCCAAGTTTGAAAGTCCCATGAAATGTGAAAGTTAAATATTGATCATTTCATCTACTGAACTAAAAGTTATCACATGTTCTCTGTTCCCAAAGAAATGCATGGAAGCTTTATTTCTTTTTGAGCAAACTTCTTGCATTAAGTGGCCCCCCTAAATAATTGGCAAGTAGTGAATGATGCCCCAATGAGATTTTGGCTATATATGACATCAATTTCTATTCATTAGTTACATGGGCATTAATTCCCATTGCAGAAACACAAGCTGTACTGGCTGAAACAAGAGTCTTCTTATTAATTTCTGGCCTTTTTTCATAGAAAATGATGCTATTAAAGACATGGGATAACATCTTTGATGTCATTGGGAACCATAAAGAAGAGTTACAGAGCCTTGGAACCTATAAAGAGTGATCTGACTGGGAGTTCTTGCAGTATGGCATAGGGAGTATTATTTAAGTTTCAGATCCTCAGAGTAGCAACAGATGGAAACAGGGCCGACCACCCTTCTAGAGAGCAGTGACCTGTAGAGATGCCCATGCGAGGCACGGGAACCGATTGCGCACACCTTGGGCTCTGGCTCTTTGGTCAGGTGCATGGTCTTTACAGTGTTTCCTGCCTGCTTTAACCTCTGTAACATTTTGCCTCAGGCTCCTTTACTTGGCTGCCGCTGCCCTTTCTTTTATGTTTTGCCTTCAAGTTGTCATCTCCTTTAATAGAAAAATAATATACTTTAATTTTTAATCAAGAGCTTTATGTATCTTTTTAACTATGATAATATTTCACCAAGGTTGTTACGGGTCTTATTTAGTGCTCTCATTATGTGGTTGCTAAGGGTTTGAACTGTGTATCTCAGTGCTATTTTTCCTATAAACTTATTTTTAGTATGCAATTTTATGGAAGGTAAGATTTCTTAGTAATATGTATCATATCATAGCAGAAATGCTGGCAATTGTACTTGTTTCTAGCTAATCGTTTGTTTATGTATCTTAAACATTATAAAATATGTCACTTGATAGTTTGTTTTCTAAGAAATAAAGCACTGACATTGTGCCGTATCCTTTGTGAGTATGTACAGTTTGTTTTTACCTGTATTGCTGGCTTCGTTGGTTTTTTTTTTTCCCCTGTGATGTAAACTGTTTATCTTCTCTTCCCATAGCAGATGTGGAGGGTGATTGAGAATTCTTTCACTTTGTACTTAGCGAGGTGTATTAGTTGGTAGCAGAGGTGTCTTTTGGGTTGTCTTTCTTTGAGGCCTAATGTTTCTACTTAAATTGGCTGCTAAGTTTCTACTTAAATTTCTTTGTGGCCCAACAGTTTGGCTGATTTCTGCAAACACTTTCTTGAAGTCTTCGATTGAACAAAGCTATGGTTTTACTGCGGACTCTTGCATTTACGTTGGTTTTCATCAGGGTTTCTTTATGTCTCTTTTCATGGGAAGTTTGGGAACTTGTTCACCCATTTTGGAAGATCTCAAATTCTTTGGCTCCCCTACCCCCATCACACTGTCCTGGAAGAGCTATTCTGGCTACCACTGACCCTACGATGTATACTGTGTGTCTCAAAGCAACATGGCAGGTGATTGAACATTTATTCACTTCACAATTAACAAAGTGTATTTGCTAAGGGTAGGTGGATCTTTTGGATTGTCTCTGGTTCTCCATGTCTAGGACCCAACAAGTGTGTTCTTTGCATTCTGATGACAAAGCCCACATCTCCCTGAAGTGACTGCAGATTCTGGTGACAGGAGGCTGAAAGAAGGTGTCAGTGCCTTCCTCTGCTGCGCCCCCACTGGTACCTCTGCTCCTATGCGCTGGTCCTCCCCTAACCTTGTCTCACAGTGTCTCCTTATATGGCTCTAAGTTGGCTCCAACTTCATCATCTCAGAGGAATTCCATGACATGCATAAATTATGAAATATTTTTGCAAATTAAGTTTTAATTAAAACCAGCAGCTTAGAACATCCAACTGGAAGCAGTCACTCTGTTGAAAGGTGACACCGGTAGGGTGGGAGTTCAGGAGAAGGTCTGGGTGGGTTTGCATCCTGCTCCAGTCATCCACAACGAAAGCTGCGGGAAAGAGCTGCCTCTCTAGCAGACCTTCCTATGTTGCATGCTGCCTTCCTCTGAGCACTTCAAGCCTCTTAGCCCCTGGACTGCGTGTGGACCACTGTGATCTTTAAGCAGGAAACGAATGCATCGCAGTGGTAGTTTGATCTAGACTTAGCCAAATTTCCATTTGGTTCTTCCCACCCATGTTCTCACAGAGAGCTTGGCAAGGCCTTGGGCTCCCCCACATTGCCAGGACTTCGATTCAGATTACTTTTCAGCAGGATGACCACCCAACGTAAGGCTGAAGAATGACAATTTTAATTGGAACCTTATTTTTCCATTACAATGCAGAGCAAGCCTGATGAGAAATGACTTCTTATTGTGAGAATTTTCAGAACGTTGCAACAAGCGAAATGTCTGGGGTTTTCCCCTGCTGATAGCTCTAGCTATATGTAATGTGAGAATTGCTCTGGTTTGCCCATTAATAATCCGCAATTTCCAGCATCCCAAAAAGTCTTCCATCAAGTGAATAATGTATGCAGGTTGCCTTTCATCTAAGCAAGCTCCACCGCTAGAACAAATCCCCCAGATCTTTTTATCTGAAATATATTTGAAAAATCTGACCTTTAACTATCAGTCCATTTGTTTTCCACTAAATAACCTGGCATTGTTCATTGGTGGTGGGCAGTGTGTATTCTCCGGAGACCTGCAGCAGAGCTGGCCAGTTTGCCATTCAGGAATTTTGAGGTTTAGTGCTCCCCCTCTCTTGAACTCTTTTAGACCATGAGAAAGGATCGTCGATCTAGTTTGTGTTTTAAAATTGCTGGAAGATTGATTTAAAGATTATATGTAGTGTTTATATGAGCATTCCCATGGCTGGACATATCTGACACCTACAATTTAAATAAGGGTTTGAATTCCCTTACAGTGCAAGAGACTTAGTCTGTAACCAGCAACATCATGGTGGAAAGGCATGGCAAAGCAAAAGTTCCTCTTCAAGCAAAGAGAGAAGGGGGAGGCAGAGAGAGGCACATATTCTCTAAAGGCATGCCCCAGTGCCACATGACTTCTAACAGGCCCCACCTCCTAATGACACATTTAACTTGGATTCATCAGTGTGCCAATCCCCTGATGAGCCTAGTGCCCCAATGATCTAGTAACCTCTGGATATATAGAAGTTTGGGGGGCTATTTTAGGTCGAAACCATAGCAGTGTGGCCTTGGAGGTGGTGAAATGAACACTGGAGAAAAAACTTGGATGAGAGTGTAATTGAGGCAACATTTGACAGCATTTGATTGAAATATTCATTGCCCTTTAACACATAATTTACATTCTGGAAGAGTAAAATTGTACGTTGCAATTTGACTACAAAGATGTTTATCATACTGTCATTCATCTTAGATAAACTAGATGTTTATCATACTGTCAAATATCTACTTGGGGTTTTAAAAAAATTATCTAGAAAATACAGAATTCAGTAGGTAATTTTTATGTATTCAGATAGTGTAAGCAACATGCCATTATTTAACATCATGTTAATTGAAATTACCAATGGATAACAGCACTACAGATGGCTTTAGATGTCTTCTTTTGTCGACTTTTCGTATGTGCTTTTCTAAAAGGTTCATGCATTACTCGTGCTCTGGAAACACTTTTAAAAAGTACGTGTGTTGCAAAGAAGATTCAGACTGTCTTTTTCTTGCTTTTAGATGTACTATTAGAAAAAGAAGTTCCATGGGCACTCCAACCTAGATGTTAAAAAAAAATTCCTCTTAAATTATATACGGTCTGGGAAGATAGTATCTAAATTCATAAAGCAAGAACAATTGGAATACATAGATTACCATCAATCTTTGCTGACAGTTTAAAGGACTTACAGTAAGAAAATTGGGACAGAGACTTGAGTAATTGGCAAGCAGAACATTAGCTGACTGTCCCTCATTGACTCTGCTTTTTGTCTGTCTCTACCACAGTTACCGCTTTGCCCCTTTCTTCCTTTCTTTCACTACCACCGCATGACAAGAGCTTAGTTGAAGCCTTGTTGTCTTGGGACTGTAAGAATGAGCAACAAGGTGTCCCATCTAAGGAGGCAGTGAAGAGATACAGAGCAGAGGAAGTAGTTGCCTTCCACGCCTCTAGACGCCAGGAGGAAAGAAGAAGGTGGGGATTCCCAGGAGCAGAGTTTCCGGAGAGACATCTTTTGGTCTTCTGACTCATCTGATATTATCACAAAGTAACTTACAGACTTTGGGGAAAAATGTGTCTATAAAGAAATGTCACTCATCGTGTAAGGAATTTACCTTTGAATATTTTGAAGCTAGGCAGTTAACGGGCTACTTTGATGAATCTCTTGATACGTACAGTTACAACCTGGTCGTGACTTGCCATGCTGTGCATCTGCACGTTTCTGTGGGATCGATGGAAAAGCCTGCATGTCCTCAGAATGGCCCACAAGCCTGTGTAGGCGGGAAGCTGCCAGAAGCTAAACATAGTGGTCAGATTTGGGGCTCACATGGCACCACTAGCATTGAGCCCTGACCTTCTCATTGCTGTCCCTGCTAGAGTACCGGCTTCGCTCTCAGGCCCAGAGCCTGGTCTGTCCCCAGCTGTTCATTTTTATAGATTCTCACTGGGAGGGGAATACAACCCGAGTTGTTTGTGGTTCCTTCTGTATAGGTCCCGATGAGGCTAGGTTAGGTGCATATTCACCCTCGACTTCTTACTGTGGCCAAGGCAAGTGCTGAGTTGGTTGGCTTAGGCCTAGGCTGTCTGCATTCTGATTCCTGGACTCTGACTCAGAACATGAGACACCAATGAAAGATGGGTGGGGTGATGAACATAAAAAGACGTAGGAGTACTGTGTTGGTTACTGTGCCAATTCAGATGTTAACCACTTTTTTTCTATCCAGACATTATGGCCTAGGAAGTAGCAGCCTGGGATGCCATAGATGCAAGGTGCATGGCATCATCTGGAGCAGTGGCTTGTCACTGTGATCTCCTACATGCCATCACATTGGAACTTACTTCTGAGAACTTTGGAGGGAACAAGTTCAGGGGACAAAATAGTAATCATATGAGCCAATAGAATGTATAAGGTTTTAGCATGCATTATCCTTTTTTTTTTTTTTTCCATAATCATGATTGAACCCAGGGCTTTGGCACTAAGTTACATCCTCAGAGCTTTTTTTTTTTAATTTTTATTTTGAGGAAGGATCTCAGTAAGTCACTAGGTTGCCCAGGCAGGGTTTCAACTTGATGATCCTGCTGCCTCCCAGGATTCTGCGAATAGACATGTGCTAAGCACAGCTAGTTTATGCATTATCTTATTTAGTCCTCGCATTAATCCCATGAAGTAATATGGCTACTGTGATTGTACAGATGAGAAATCTAGAGCTCAGAGATTATGTATTGTGTTTCTGGGTTAGGAAATGGTAAAGGAGGTATTTGAAATCCTGTCTGACGTACTGTAAGGCCTCTTTTCTTCCGTCGTTGCTTTCTCTCTGTTCTTTCTTCCCTCCTTTTTCTTTCTTTTTCTTCTTCTCCCTTCTCTTCTCCTTTTCCCTCTCTTTCTTCCTTTTCTTCCTCCTTGCTTCCTTAATTTCTTATCTCTCTTCCTTCCTTTCTTCCACTCTTCATTTTTCCTTTTGTGGTTTTTCACTTTTCTTCCTCCCTCCTCTTTCTTTCTTTCTTCCTTTTTCTTTATGTCTTTCTGTATTTCTTTTTTTTAATTCTCTGTGTCCTCTCTCCCTTTTGCCTTTCCATACTCCAATAAATATGTACAGAATTATTACCCAGAATCAAGGCCAGTTCTTATCTCTGCAAATGAGGCATAACAGACAAAATCCCTGGTTGGGTTTCAAGTTCGTATGTGGAGAGAGAATAAGAAAGTGAATGAGATAGGATGAGTAGAGAATGTAGTACATAAAGAGCCGTTGTTGTCATACAAGGACACGTGGAAAGGAGATGGCATTGGAGGTGAGCTCCGTCAAATGGGCAGGGAGTGGTGAGGCAGGTCAGGGCACTGATCACCAGCCAGTCAGAGGAAAGAACCACTCAAGCCTATGAGGCAAGTGAGTCTTGAACAATAGGCGGCCAAAGTGCCAGGCAGTTACTTTTAGGTCATTCTATATGCAAAAGGGATTGGGGAGCAGGAGCAAGTGGGGAGACCAAATGAGCAATCATTGTGGCTTGGCCTCGGATGGTACGAACTCCAAAAAAAATCCCAGCTCATCAGAGGCCATCTTCTCCTTGGCTAATGGGCGTAGGGTTTGAGCCAGTCTGTACTCTCTGTGTTGTCTAGAGAAGGAAGAAGCTTTACCCACATTGCCTAATGAAGAACAACAGAATATTATAAATGCGATAATTGCCATGGACCAAAATGAGCACAAGGGACCTTTGCAGCAAGCGGGATTTATCGCTCATTCATACGCCTGAGGCAGAGGGCCAGTCCTACAAATGGAATAAGCACATGTAGTCCAGGCTTCTTTTGTTTTACACATTTGGCAGGAAAATGGTTTGTATCCCACTTGGTTTTTACATATTTCATGATGAAATGTGTTGTTTTGACCAATGGATCATTAATTGGAGTCTTATTTTTGAAAGAGTCCACTCGACTCTGTAACTTCGTTGAACTGTAGTGATGAATGTCCCTCTAATTGCCCCTGTGGTTCTGCACAAAGCTCTGAGAGAGAAATAAAGTGTATGCAGAGCACTAAAGCCAAAGCCTTCCCTGTCCCTTGGTGCGGGAACTTTGTCTTTTAAATGCCTTCGTTATCACAGCCTCAGGAACTCGGAGAACAGGACCTCTTTTCACCTCTTCTGTCACTCCTGTCTCTGGTTCTCCTCATCACACAGGCCTTGCACAGGGGGATAGCCCCACAGTTCCACTCTGAGACAAATGTCCCTCTCCCTGCCCTCACCCTTCGATGACTGTGTCCACCGTGTCCACGTTTTGACAGTGTCCAAGCTCAGGCCTCTTCCCTGGACTGGAGTTCCTTATACCCAGCTGCCCACTTTTTGCCTCTCCCTGAAAGCCTAAGACATTCTTTAAACTTTTGTCAATTTTAGTTAAGCACCTCTGAAGTCCAGGTATTTTTCTCCACATATATTTTTCCCATAGTCATCTTAAGTATGTGGCAGATTCAAGTTTGCATTTTCTAGGCCAAAGGCCTTAGATGTGTTCTTGGTATCTTTCTTCCCTCTTGTACCACCCTCCAGCCATCATGTCTGCTCTCCCAGCCTAATGGGAACAGAGCCTTCTTGACCACCTTTACCACCAGCACCCTGGTTCCGTTTCTGTCAGCTAGTATGTAAATCATTTGGTAGCCAACTCATTGGTCCCCACTCTATCCTTCCTGTATTACTTTCATCCTACATGACCTTGTTTCTTCATCTGCAAAACTGAGGTCATAATGCAGCTTGCCTGTTGCAACTGCTGTGAGTTTTCAATAAATTGGTATAGATAAGGCTATGTGAATGGTGGATATAATACCATATCTGCATAGGTACCTTTATTACAGCTCTTCTCAATAACCTGGTGCATGGTTTCAAACCTCATGGGCCAGAATGACTTTCAAAGCTCTAGCCATCGCATCTGCCTTCTTGGCAACAGGATGAATGGAGTCTCCTTAAGTACACTTGATGGGGAAAGAAATCCATATCCATGCGTGTATCATTGACAACAGCTGAGCTCTTATGGCCACATCTACTTCTAATGGGGTCATTTAGTTGAGCCTGGTGAAAAAATTTGGTTTCCATTGCCAAAAAAAAGAAACTTAGAATGGTTGTCACTGCTACTATGAGTGACTATGCTATACAGGGAGGTGGGCAACATTATGAGGATACATGACAGAGCATAGGATGAGAGGTGAGGGTCAGTGAGAACTGACTGGGAAAGTAGGTATTTTCTAGGTGGCAGGGGAAGGGACGTGACGCTGAGTTCTTGGACGAGGCATGTGCAGACACGAATGTGTGTGAAGGAAGAGGCATGGTAAATGTTCATGCCATGTGAGGCAAGGTGACCTGGGTTTAGACTCCTTCGTGAGGCATAGGTGATGCTCACAAGGAGTGGACTCTGAGGTCCCCAAATCCTTTCAGAGTGTGGATCAGTACTGCTATGATTTGGTCTGCAAAAGAAGCAGCTCTGGGTGCTTGCTTTGGGTTAGATCAAAGGTGGGGACAACAGAGATGTGATTCTGCCTTCGAATTTGAGCATTTCTTGCCTGGGTAGCCTCAGTGAGGTCTTGCTCATTCTAAACAGTAACTGTTTCATGACCTATAAGCTGAGAATGATGTCAGTACCTCACCCAGAGATGTACTGTGAAGACCAGAAGAGCTCCAGCTGGGATTTCGCCACGTTTCAGATCCATGAAATGTTCAGGGGCGGGGATTCTTTCTGATATTGCTGTCACCTCCTCTCCTTTTCCTCTCCCTGTTTTCTCCTGAGCAACAGTCTCAATCTTCTTGTGTTCAAATGTGATGCGTCCTGTGAAGCACGTCCTGAATTCAAGGTTCTGTAGTTGTGTGCAATCTCACAGCACACCACAGCTATTGTCCTTCTATAGCTTGTCTTCAGAAAACTGACTAAAAATGCACACAGCTGTATATAGAATTATATAATGTGAGGCGGTAGACTTAGAAGGATCCCAAGGCTGCCTGCAAGATCTTTGCATTGTAGGTAAGGAACTGAGCCCAGAAAGTAGAGCCTGGTTGACCAGGCCTGACAAGATAGCTTGGAAGAATAAGCCTCTCTTCTGCAGAAAGTCACCTCACCTCAGGCCCTGCAGTGGTAAGAAGCTCCCAGTTTGCTTTTATGCCCCTCAGTGGGTCAGTGAGACAGTCTCACATATGCAGATGTCTGTGCCTAGCAGGTGTGAATCTGAGAGTTACACCTGTCGTAGCATAAAAGGTCTTTGTTGTTGTTGTTGTTGTTGCTGAAATCCATCAGCTGGGGCATCAGTATGGTGAGGGGTGGTGGGGAAGAGGTGCTGCAGGTCCAGGACAGTTACCCTGATTATCTTTCCCTGGTATTGACCTTGGGTATACTCCAAATGAACTATCTGATTAACACAGAGGGATCCAGCCACAGATTGAAGGATGTCAGATGTACCTTTAAAGCAGATAGCTTCTGTAGTTTCATTGAGTTTGTGACCCGGCTTGGACACAGACATTAGATTAAATAAGTATACTGCATGGTAGTTATGGTTGTGTTCAGGACTAAAAAGGAAAAGTAAGTGAGATCCTGAGAGATCCTGTTCGGGGATGTGTTTGCCACTCTTTGCTTCTTAGCCCACAGCAAATATTGCTAATTAATTGGAATATTCTTTCCAGTGAAATTCAGACAGAGCTTTGGAATCCTCTGCACTGCCTGCAGACAGCCATTACTAATCAGAGTTGGTCCTCTAGTCAAAACATATTGGCCATCCAAGAGCTGGCTCATTCCTCAGCCCTCCCTCTACCTTTCTTCTTTACAAAGGACTATACTGTCCAGAGCTAGATGCTATGTGCTCCGGGATGTCCACCAGTGTCTGAAGTGGACCAGGTGGGCCCCAGTCTGGCTAGTCTGGCTTCCACTTCAGGGCTCTGTGAGCCATTCATTGTTGTTGCCTGAAGGATGTGTCAGAAGAGCAGACTCAAGCAGTAGCATCTGTGGCTGCTGGTGATCTGGTCTAAATCTGTTATGTTCTATTTTGAGGCTCCTTCTCAAAGACCAACCTGTTTAGGGCATTGCAAACTATAATTTACATTATTTCAAAGGTCCAATAGAAAGTCACTCTTTGTCATCATGAGTTACTTCTTGAGGAAAATACATGTTTTGTGGGGAGTTTGAGGCCAGTCTTAAACTGAGGACATCACCACAAGGCCTGGTCTCTCATTTTCCCTCCTAGCATCTCTGCTTATGTGCTTAAATGGTGAGTCTCTCTGCCTCTTACTTTGTGCTTAACCAAGTTAAATCAGTGAGGGAGGGAGGGAGGAAGAGAGAGAGACAGAGACAGAGACAGAGAGAGAGAGAGAGAGAGAGAGAGAGAGAGTAGGGGAGAGAAGGGGAGAGGAAATGAGAAAAGGAGAGGGGAAAGGAGGGAATGAGAGGAGGGGGCGGGGGCGGGGAGAGGCTCTTCTGTTGGAGTCCTGTAGTCCAGCAAGGGCCTAACTTGGGTATTTATTTTGCAGCTCGTCTGACATTTGTACTTGTCAGGACACGAATGCTTTCCTAAAGAAACATCATTTTTCATGCCACGGTGTTCCTGTGTCCAAAGTTTCTTCTCTATTGTGTGAAAAGATGTTTAATATTTCTGAAACTTTTAAGTGATTCCTTATTTTAGGCTCCATTTCTCCCCTCTCAATACATTTTTTTCCCCCTGAACTCTTGAGAAACCCTTGAGGAATTTGTGAACTTCCTTTTCAAGCCGTTTCAGCCATAACTAGTAGGGAGAATCAAAAAGGCACATTTGTATTTTTGTCTTCTTAAATAGGGAGACCTATCTGGGCAAGAAGTGTCAGAAGTGGAGTGTTGAGGAGGTCAGGATCTGCTTCTCATGGACACTTCCGCAGCACTTTGGAGATTTGTCTGAAACCCAGGAAGTTTTCTCTCTGTTTCACCCTCTCTGCTCTACTGCTCTTTGCTGGGCTCCCTGCGCTGGGCCAGAGCCTGAGGACAGGTTTGTGGAAGCAATGAGTTCAGAACACTTGGCAGAACAGAAAAGGCAGCAGATTGCAGTGGGAGTCCTAGGATGTCTTGCATCTTCTAGGCCTTATAAATTTATAAAGTCTGGAAAGACAGGAAGAGTGCAAGTTCATAGCCATGCTTCTCAAGTGTTTGGGATCTTTATTCATTGTTCATTGAGTTGGTCTGTACATTATAAAGTTGGACAACTTTTAGAAGTACAATTTATTATCTGTGGAACTTTGTATTATTACTTGACCTCTAAATTTCATCTCATTTTTCATCTGTAAAATTTAAGTACCTGGTGTTGGGTTGCTATGATTCAATGGGATAAGACAAACAAAGGAACTAAACAGACTGCCTGGTGACAAGTTCACACTTGATAGATGTTGGTCTCTATAATGAGAAGTTAAGCCTCCATAATGATGTAATTCACAGGCTGGGTACTGAATATATGGATAATATAATTCCATTCCAGATTAGGAAAATGTTTTTCAAACTGTTGCATTTATAGTGGCAGTCACAAAACAGTGACTCTTAGACAGAAATCGACAGCCCAAGAGTCCCAACATAGCAAAAGAGACAAATATGTCTCATAAATGCTTGTCTTTTTTCACATACCTATTAATTTTAGCCCCTCATGTGTGCCATTGGGAAAGCAGTTATGCCTTATTTTATGGTTTGATGGAGTATCTTTTCACGATTCTGAGAATATTAGTTTTATTTCAAATGGGCAAACTTTTGTGTACAGCCTTACCACCAGTAAAGGGAACAGCTCATGTGCTGCAAAGCACAGTAGATTGACTTGAGAAACAGAGCACTGTGGGCACATGGGTCGTTCTGTGTCATGGGGCCTCATACCCGGCAGACTCTTGGCTAACACCGTTGCATCAATCCACTGGAGGCCAACACCTTTCTGCCCCTCCCTTCCTACCCCTCAGTTGTGACAACCTAGAAAGCCTCCAGAGGTCTCTCCCAGGTGTGTACTGCTGTCCTTGGTGGAGGGGGATGGCGTGAAGCTGTGCTCCACAGGTGACTGAATAGAATGTCAGGCCCAACTTTGCAGAGGTTACCAAACTGCTTAGAGCTTGATGACTCTCAAAGCACCTGCTAGAAAACTCACAGATGATGTCTTGGTACCACATATTCAGATAGCAGGTCGGAGAATCAATACTATAGCTTAGTTTTGAACTATGACTTGGGTTTAATTTAATTTTTTCTCTTTTTTAAGGTTTTTTACATTTACTAGTAGCAGGAAAATGAAGTTTTATAGTTAACCTTGATTTCTGTATAATGATTTATTCTTTTTTTGTTTGTTTTCTCCTGTTTTTCAGCTCCCTCAGGCTCAAAAGGTAAACTCCTTCCTGTCACATCTCAGTCATTCCTAGGGATCACATGCCATGCATGTCTTCATAGTGTTGTGCATTTGGCACTGTTCATGACCAGTGAAATGGCTCTCCTTGTGTAGCTTCAGAAGCCTACGGTGACCAGGAACACGAGGCCCACACACTCAGTGTCCATTGGCCCACTGACACATTAGTCCCTTTGAAGAACCCTGTCATGGCCAGTGACCAAAGGGTGAATTCGTGCCCAACCATTGTCCTAGAACTTTCCAAATAACAGATCAAGAGTAAGTTTGGCAAACTCCTTCAAATACAACTTCCCGACCTGTCTCTGGCATAGTCTCCTAGAGAGATAGATAGAATAGATAATTAGCCCAGCCCAGTAACCATGTTTAAGTCCTGGCCTCCTAAGCCAGATCTCTGAAAACCCCTCTTGGGTTCCATTGATTCCAGAGTCAGTCACTGCTTTGCTTTTCTTGTCACCTGTGTCACTCAGAGAGCATGACAGCAGAGTTCTCGCCAATCACCAGACCCTTTCACTGGTCCTCACTGTGTGCCAGAGGTGATCTGGCCTCACCATCTAGAATGTTCTCTGTCCGGAAGTACTTCATGTGATTTCAGTGACGGCTTTGCTGTGCTGTCTCCACGTCATGTCATTGCATCTTAAGAAGTCACGGCTAACAACAGCAACAAAAAATTACCCACTCTGCTTACTGTGCTATTCTTGTGTGTTTCACAAACATAAGCAAACCTTCTGGAGACCCAGCAATTTCTGGGAACCAGATGTGAGTTGGTTTCCTTTCAAGAGTTAAGGTATGGCGCCACCCTGAAATGCAAGCAGCTTCTCCCAAGCTTTTCATTTTAGAGCAGGGGTGATTCGGTTTCTTCTCATTGAGACGCAGAGCACAACTGCTCTACCAAAGACAGTCTGTTTAGGCCATATGGACAACCAGAGGCCTAGAAATCATTACACAATTACTCAAATATATTTGAGATATTTAAACAAGGCAAGACGTGCTAGTGTGTGACTTGGCGTGTGGTAATGTTTGATTACACTTCAGTGCCATCACAAAAGAACTGAACACTTCATTAAAAGTTAAAATATTCGAGGATGGCAACAACTTCCAGGGTAAATATATGGTCAGAAATCCAGATTGTTTGGAAGACTCCATGTCTTTGATAGGATATGCCTTCTTAATTGCCTCCATTTTAAAGTTTGAGTATTTTTCTTGTAAAGATATTTAACAAATTCAGTGCACAACATAGACCAGTGTTAATATCCTGGCATATATTTGTCCAAATTCCACTGATCCATAGACAAAAAAAAAAAACCCTGTTCTAGAAGATTCCTCATGAATTGGAGGTGCTGTCAGCCATGGAATTTTAAAAACAAAGTCCAAAACAAATCAAGACAGAATATGTTAAGGACAAGTGTTCTGGGTTGTGTGATTCAGTAACACTTACATCATTGCATCTGTCTTCTCTTTCATCGAGTGTTGACTCACTGAAGAGTGGGACATGTCAGTCTGATCACACACAGCCCTGGATTACGGAAGATTCTTCAGCTAGAGTCTTCCTCCTCTATCTCCAGAAAGGATCAAAGAGTCTCCCAGTGACTTGGTCCATGCCTCTGTATGACAAGAAATAGCTCTGCCTCCTACACACTGTCTTTTGGTATCAAAATAGAGGGAAAAAAGATACTATGATCCCTTTGTAAGTGGTTTTACATGTTTTGGGGGGTAGTTTACTGGGCAAGTCAGCTGTGGAGAAGGAGTGTAAGTGCTAAGCCTCTGTTAGCTGTGCAGGGGGGCACGGAACGTTAGGGAGGCAGCTCCTCCAGGGCTGCAGGTCCCCGTTGCTGATGTTTCAGCATTCCTTCTCATTCTTTTTCAATTTCTCCTCCCAATATGACACTGCTGTAAGATTCTGCTATAAAGATCACGTTCTTACAAGCCTCAGTTTCCCCCAAGTATTTTGTCTCGCTGCTCTACTAGTGAAGGAATGTGTTAGATTCTTTCCTAGCCTTCACCCATTCATGACCATGAGCAAGTGATGTAACTTCTCTAAGCCCAAGAGTTCATATTTGTTTAATAAGAAATATGAACTACCTTTCCAATTTCAAGGGTTACTTTTCTTATTTGTGCCTGCCACAGATCCCGACATAGGTTAGATACTCCCAGAATGTAGCACTGCAGTGCCCACTCGGTGTGGCTGGGCTTCTGCCCCTCCTCAGCAGATCCTGGAATCAGTCATGAGGGAGGTAGTCTGTTACCTACCCCAGTGTTTGTGATCCTGACTTAAACATAACGAACAATTGAGAAGTAACATAGGAGCCCAACAGGAAGATGGTACTCCTCCTGTTTTACTAGAAACTGCACAACTGACTGCACTTGTTACCTGAACTCAGAAAGAAATGGAAGTGGAACCCCCCCTAAAACAAAGGATTTCAGTGACAACTTTTTTGAGAGCTTTCTTCTCAATACCTTTGACATTACCCATAGATCTCAGTCGAGAACATGATTTTAATGAATTCCTTCCAAACCCAAGAATTTGTTGTTCTGGGGTAAAAAAGAGACATCCTCAGCAACTATGTCTTTGGCCTACTTTTCACATGAGGTCATGAGCACATACATTGGACCATATGGTGTCTGCGTTTATGCTGCTTTTGTTGGAATCTGTCTTTGTATCATCTGCAAGTGTTTCTCTGTAAATATGTTAAATATTTATGTCTCTGTAAACATGCTTATTTTAATCTTTTGGCTGATCTACAACTAAAAACATCTCGTGTGGATCTCCTTCTGTGTAGCAGATACTAATTATTATTTATAAATTATGGTTTTCATGATTCTAATATTTCAAAAGTATTCCAGGCTTCTTTTCTAACCCTTTATAGTAATTTGCTAGAACAGTAGTTTGCAAAAAATTATTTATTCTTCCTTTTATTCTCAAGCACCTCCAATATTATTTCTAGGTTCTGTAAGTTTCAATCCTTGATATAACATTTGGATAGTACCAGCAGCTAATGTGCCTGATGCATGTGAAATATTTTCATTAAATACAGAACAAGTGTCCTGACCTTTGGCTAAAATAAAAAAAATAAATAAATAAATAAATCATGTAGTAATTCAGGCCCAATGCCTTGAAATCATCACAGACCCACTCTTGGTGGAAATTGAACTAATTTGATTGACCTTGAATTCAAGGAAGAAGTATTCATATGACACATTTGCCTTTCCTTTTTCTCTCTTTTTTGGTAGATTTTGACTTCTAAAAAATAAACCAGAGATTTTGTTTTTGTGAAGATAGCATAGCACAATTACTCGAAGTCATTGACACACATTTGTCCCAAAGTTAGACTATTGAACAAAACAATTTTAACAAAATTTTTATTCAAGTAGTTTCTGTCTGTAGGAACTACACATCAAGTGGGAGGTTGATTTAATCAATGTAGGTTTAATCAATGTGCGGAGCCTTGAATATTTAGTTAGAGTGCCCTTTGGGGACTCCACATCTGGCCAGTTGCCTGTGGTACCTTGTCCAGACTTTGGTGCCTTTCCCTTCATTTTCAGCGATAAATAACAGAACGTTGGAATTTGTCAGAGGCCCTTTCCTGACCTTTTCCTAGAAGTTCCGTATCTTGCCTGGCACTGTATTGGTTAATATCAGTCTGAGAATTCTGAGGCGTCATAAACATTTTTCTCAAAACCATAGTTAAAGCAAACCACATCTCTAATCCTGTTTGGAACAGCAGTTGATGCATTCAGGGCTGTACAGTCTGGCAAAATGATCCCTGTTTAATAGCCCGGCCGCATGTTTTGTTTCCTGTTAGGAATAGCTTAACTTGCCTCCTTGAACAAACACAGCAGGGTTCAAGATCTGTTGTTCTATGCCTGCTGTGATATTCTGTGCTGCTTAACTTGTATGAGGACCCAGGGCTGCATAAATTAACTTCTTTAAATGGAGGATGATTTTTGGTCTTCCAGGATAGACTTTTATTAATCCCCCCACACCCTGGGATAAATGGGGTTCTGAGTCCATTTGTATTTGCTTTGCCTACTTGTTTGTCTTTTGAGAGAATAAGTGGAAGCATTTATTTATCTACATCCTGCCTGCATTCCTTTCTTCCTCTTTCCCTTTTTATTCCTTTTCTCCTTTCCTTTCAGTTTCTTCCTCCCTTCTTTTTGCTCCTTTCCCTCCCTCCATCTCTCCTATCCCTCCCTCTTCTCTCTTTTCTACCACTTCTTTCTCTTTTCATTGCATTCGCAGATAAAAACCTGAGCAAATAGAATTTGACCTAACTCTTACCTCAGTGTAATCAGATTTCAGCAAGTTGCGGGACACCATTTGTCATTCCTGGCCTCATTTAACTTTGAACTGTTGAATGAACTGTCGTTGAAGAGAGAAAATTGAAAGCTTGCAAGCTGCTGTTTTCACGGCATTGCGGGGCTCGGGATTTTAATGTTTCGTACCAGTTATATAACCAGCTAAGCTGATGGGAGTGAAGTGCAACACGGAGAGGCGACACCTACTTCCGTTTGGTTCTGGTTTGCGACTATTTTCTATTTTGATAATCCTGACTTGCTTGTTATCATTTACTCTTTTCTTACTGAACACATACAGGTATCTTTTTATCTATTTCCAAGTTGGGGCTATTAATACTAATACACTTGCAGTCTGAAGGTAGAAGCCCTTTCAGCTGAAGCTGAAGTTACTAATCTATTTTCTGACTGTGGCAAGGGAAATAGAAACCAGAGCAAGTCCAGTCGTTTCCGCTCTTCCGTGACCGGTGTGACTCCGTGAAAATCGGAATGATGGCGTATCCCTCAGCCATGTGACGGCCACTTAGCCAAAACCCTACCTCTCTACCATGGTTGCATATGAATGTGTCTGAGGCAGCCCTGGCCCACTGCTTGGCTGCTAAAAGGTGAACTCCCATAGAAGGCTTGGGGACCCCCTTTGTGTGCCTCAGTGCTACCTGCGTCTGAGACCATAAATGAGTGAATGCAGGACGCTGTTTCACCGTGTGTTGGCACCTCTGTGGCAGGACGTGTGGCGGGAAGCACACGGGGTTGCATCTGACTTGACGCTGTTTGGAAGCAAGATGCACTTTGCAGTTCTTATTGGAAAGAAAAAACTTGTTAATATTAAGCAACCTCGGTGTGTGTCTAGTTGTGGGTTTGCTCTATTTTCATATTTATTTGAACTTTTGAAGTGTTTATTATTCTTATAATCAAGAAGAGAGCACAGTAAAACAAGAGATTAATTTTAATCATGAAAATATTTTGTTCATTAAACTTTCACTCTGCTGTCCACAAAAACTATTAAAAGTCTTCAGTCCCCAGCATACGGTAAGAACTTTCACACTTACAGGTTTTGACTCAATAATCTCCTTTACAAAATCTAGCCTAACTTGGTCAGTGATTTCCAATTCATGTAAAATAAAGATCCCACATACTCAAAAAATAGAAAAGCTATTGAAAAAAATCACTGAACTTCTCAAAGATAGACTATTAGGACGCCATTAAAAATCATGTACCAAGAGAGATTTAATATTATAAAAAATTAATGAGGCTTAAAATCAGAATGTAACGTTTTGTGTATAGGTGTGTGAGCACATTACGTAAACAAATGCACAACACAATATTGGAATAATGAGTAAATACACTTATTAGTGGCTATTTCCGAATGGCAGGAGAAAAAGTATTTATTTTAATATTTTTTTCTTAATATATTTATGGGTTTTTTTTCAAATTCTGTCCAGTGGATACATAGTATACTTACAGATAATTATACTAATGAGCTAACTATATTATTCATAAATACATTAAATAGAATAGACTGACAAGAAGTAGTCTGCCAATTATTTTCTGAGCCTTTCTTCAGAAACAAACAAAAAGGTGGAAAATCAAACTCAGTTGTGGAATTATATACACAATTGCATTACTTCTTGCTACAGTCAGATGTACTCTGAATGGTGAAGGTTTATAAACAACAGCTGTCCTGCGTGGAACAGTCCTAAATAAGTTTTCTTGATCAGTAGTCTTTATTTCCTACGAAAGAAAGGTCATTTATTATCTTTGATCAAAGACACAGTCCACGTCAGTTGCTTAAAGAAACGCTGCAGTGCACAGCAGTCGTAGGATGTGGTTGGACCCGTGGTCGCCTACCCTCCCACAGTTAGTGGGTGCGCCCTGTCTGATACCTCCAGGTGTGAGGAAGGACTGCCCTGGCTGAAAGGTGGGAAACGGAAGCTGGTTGAGGATGGCATTTGCCCAGTTTTCTGTTACAAGAATGTCCTTCTCTCCTGTGCTGCCTTTCCTGTTGTGTTCTGCATGGCAGCAGGGAGGCACTCGGCTCTTGGTGCAGAGGCACCTGGTGCCAGGACCAACTTCTGCATCAGCTGGAGGGGGAGGTGATGCCCCACCCCGACAGTCCTTTGTAACCTTGGGCCCAGACACCACTAACTTAAGCCTTCTCTTTCTCATTGCTATAATAAGGCAAAATTGCTTCCACTATAGGACCTTCCTCAGAAGCATAAGAGCTGTGCGTGCCGGGTCCAGCAAGGGAAGTTCTGGACCTGAAGATGGCTGGCTGTATCAGTGGCAGGGACAATAGCAGCACTAATCGCCCAGAGGCTGTGTGCTTTCCTTAACACAGACAGATTTGATCAAGCAGAGGCAGAAATGGTTTTGAAGCACTACTGTTATCTGATGCTCTTAAAATATATCTATCTATCTATCTATCTATCTATCTATATATATGTATATCTATATATACACACACATATGTACACGTATGTGTGTGTGTGTATATATATATATATATATATATATGTACAAGAGAAATGGATATTTATAAAACTAAAGGCCAGAAATTGATTTTAATACCTTTAATACGTCAAGGCTTTCTAGTCTCCAACTTACAGTGTTCTAGGAGTTCAGTCTTTTTTTTCAAAAATTCATGTTTATTTAAGATATATAGAAGCTTTCTGCTTATTTAAATTGAGCACAATTATGAAATCAAGAACTTCCCTTGAGTCTTGAGATGTTGAAACAGTACAAGCTCTATTTGAGCATTGCTAAACAGAAATTGTCTTTGCTTTTGAAGGTCAAAGAAACATCTGAATAAGAACAATTTGGTTTAATAACTTGTTTGCTTGCTTTCTTGCTTGCTTGCTTGCTTTCTTCCTTCCTTCCTTCCTTCCTTCCTTCCTTCTTTCTTTCTTTCTTTCTTTCTTTCTTTGTACTGGGGATTAAACACAAGGCTTTCATACTAAGCTACATTCCCAGCCCTTTTTTATTTTGTGTTTGGAGACAAGGTCTCACTAACGTAACGAATTGCCCAGGCTAGGCTCATACTTAGTCTTTTGCCCCAGCCTCCCAGAGTGCTGGGATTACTGTTCTGTACTACCAGGCCCAGCTAAAACTTATTCTAAAATACAGACACCCTTCTTCTGTGTAGAAAAAAAAATCAGAGCATTGAGAGACTTCCCAAAGCTTAGTGAGTTGGGGTATCATGGCCTTAATTCGGCATAAGCAATATTAAGTCTGATAGTCTTGAAGGGGACATCTCAGGATAGCCAGTTGTAACCCACGCGATCGTCTCGCCAGCAAGAACGCACGCGGGCACCAGGATCCTTCTGCAGCAATCGTTTATTATAACATTGATGAGAGGAAGACCCCAAGCCCCAAAATGGCACGGTTTATATATCCTTTAGGTTACATCTGGGTGGGGTGTTGGTTCCTGATTTGCAAAGGCCATTCAGGCCATATGATGAGTCCGAATGACGTGA